>VZTL01030263.1:52912-65090 GCA_013400535.1 Scopus umbretta
TGATTCTTGAGAATTTCTGTCTCTGAGCATGTGGGGACTGGTCTTCCTTCCCCACTTTTTCATTTAATTATGGACAAAGTCCTGTATTCAGTGAAGTCAAAATATAACTAGCACCTTGTGTTTAGATAACTTAAGGGCACACAGCTACAGTTACCTTGACACATGGGTGAAAAACTTTTCTAATGTGATCATACCAAGTGCTTGTTTGGTGGTTTCTTTTACTTAATTAAGAGAAATTGTGCAAAATGTTATGAGCTCAGGAGACAGGAACAAAACAGGGAAAGAATATGGGGGGTTCTGAAAGGAGGAAGACACAATGATGCCTGTAAAATGACAGAAGCCAGTGGGGAGTGGTAAAATGAGAGGACAGCCACAGGAAGCTTAGGAGGTTAATGACATACAGCTATGAATGGATGGAGTTTGCATGGACCCAGATCTCAGATCTGATCCAATTGCAGCTCAGGTCTAAAGGAAAAGGCTATAAATCAGTCCAGGGATTCTGGTGAATCATGCTTTGTGCTCACGGTTTGTGATGCAACCAGCAGTTCTTGATGGAATTACAACCGCCCTGCTCACACTCACCTGCTATTTGCTCTGTATTAAGTTAACAATAGTAAATAAACTGTGTATTAGATTGCAAGCTGATCTATTCATGCCGAATGAATTTGTCTTGCCCACAGGCTGCCCTAATTTAAAACATATGTGCCCATTTAAATCCTGTTGCTTCCAAACATTAAGCTACTGTTTAGATTTTTGCCTCATCAATATTCTTCACCATTTTGAACAGATGTGTAGTTTGCTGTGGGTTTAAATCAAAATGTTCTCTGGTAGATTTTTGTGTTTGTGTGTGTGTGTGTAGAAGGTGGTGGAGGAGTAGGAGTGAGGTGGACTATGGTGGCATTGTACAGCACTTACGCCTATCACCTGAAACCAACAGAAGACACTTTGTCTGTTCTGGTACAGGCAAAACTTTCATTAGAATCAAAGGAAGTTTACTTCAATTGCAGGAAAGATGGGGTCCTTGTTTAGTGAAAATACAACTGACGTCAGGAGAACTATTGTGTCATAGTATATTTACCATACAGCAGTGTAAGTCTCATAGAACACAGAGATAAGTTTTCAGTTTTTCCCACACTTCTAAGGGGTGAAAGAATTTTGTATGTAAAATAGTTTCTCCAAAGAAGAAATTTTTAACTAATCAGAGCCTAATGTGAGACTCCAAACAACGTATTTAGGGCTCTAAATAAGTAGCCTGAGCTTTCCACAAGTGGTGAGCTCTGCCAACCCCCACAGCTCTTAGGATACAGCTTCTAAGGCTGAACGTCATTTGACTGCATGTTTCTTGCAAAGAAATACTAAGAATATGCAGTAGGTCAAAGTGGCTCCTTATCTTTGTGTGGAGATAAGGGCTGCTGTTCCTCCTAGGAAACAGTGTCTTAGAAGCGGAAGGCTGCACTTCTTATCATTCAAGTATGTGCCATAAAGGGGTAAAAATAGGGACATTGAGGATAAGAAAGCTGAAACCAAGGCACCTGCTACCCACAGAAGGAAACCTGGGAATGAAATAAGACTGAAAGTCTCTTCTGTTTTGAATACTGCAAATCTTCACTTACAGGAGTAAATAATTTGCCTGTAAAAGCCTCTGACGTTATTGATATGAGAAAAGGCTTGCAGGATTTAGACTCCTGACTTTACCATGCAGACCAAATTCTGTTTACTGAGTTTTACAGACATTGAAAATGTCAGAGTTGGCTGAGAGAATTAGATTTCAATACCTATTAAACATTTACAGGACATCCTAAATCCCCATTGGAAATCCTTTAGTTTGTGACCTAAGCAGAATCGATTAAACAGAAAGGTTGAAATAAGGTATTCAACTTGTATTACTGTTGCCAAATAATGCATAGTTCATTCAATCTCACAATATTTTAATCCAGTATTCACTTTGCCATGATATATAATGCAGGCTATTTACAATGACTGCCATTCTTTAAATGCCAGTTTTCCTTTAAAACAAGCAGCAACAACAACCAGCTCCATACCCTGCTCCGAACCCTGTTCGCAAGGATTTTCATTTGCATCACTAATGTACAGATTTACACATAGCAGAAAAAGGGGGTATTCTTATTCGTAGAGATTCTACCTTGTATGCTACCTGCAGCCACATTCTGCCACTTTCATCCCTTCGTAGTTATATATCAAAGTGGGCACCCCAGCATCATCCTTGTAAAGAATGGAGATTGAATCCAATTTGGTTGGAACACAACAGGCCTTGGAAGCTTTCTTTGGGTTTTGGAGATGCACCAGAGTTTGGACAATAGCATGTTTTGTTGGGGTAACATTATCTGTCAGAGGGAAGAAGCAACCTCCTTTACACTCAAAAGCCTCATAATCTTTTGGTGCAATGATCCAGGAATCCCAGCCAATCTCTTCAAAGTTCACATGGAGGGAAGTTCTCCGGCAGTGGTTGGCTCCAATGCTTCTCTTGCTTCTGGAGGAATGCTGGTGGGGCCCAGTGATGACCTTTTCCTCTCCCTGTTCTTCCTCTTCAGATGAAGTGTTGTTCTTTCCTAATTTCTTTAGCACACTTTCTTGTTCATGGACAATCATCTCCCGGAGCTCCACTTTGGTCTCTTTTGTCCCATTGCTGCGGTCATTGGAGAACACTATTAACAGGGGCAGATTTTTAGTGTCAGGGGTAACACTGATACCCAGCTTCCCACAAGTGAAACCACCCAGAGCCTTACTCTCTATAACAACCTCTAGCTTGTTTTTAGTTTTCAGTTTATCTGCCCTGACCCATCTTTTCACAGCGCTGGACACTTCAAACATCTCCCAGCCACACTCCTGGATATTGTGGGAGACAAGGAAAGATTTGGTGCTTTCTGGGTTTTCCCAGTGGTCACCATCTAGGACATCATAAATGACCATGTTGCCTTCCAGCCTAGAGAGAGACCCAACTTCCCTGTGACAGGAGATATAAATTCTCAGTTCAGCTCTGGTGATTTCCTCATATCGTGGAATAGAGATGTTGAAGAGCAAGATGTGTTTCTGAAATGGATTTTCTTCTGGTGAAGCTAAAGAAACAACATCTGGAATAGGAAATTAAAACACGTGGTTACAGTGCTTCTGACTGTCCAAGTAACTTGCTTAAAAGACTCAGGATGTATTTCGGGGTTAAAATAAGAGCATGGCTACCCAGCATTTAAAAAAAACAACAAAAAACCAAACCCGAAACATCTTCTGGTCAAGTTTCAAGGGCAGGGAGTGAAAAGTGGAAATGGAGGTCCCTGGTGTGGGTAATATTTTCACCAAGATTGCATGGTCAGGCGAGTGTGTGGAGGGGAGCATAAAGAGCCTGCCTAGAACAAGCTGTGGGTGATGCTGATCAGTATTAAGTATATAAATAAGGCATCTGGGGAGTGTTCAGATTTAGCAATTTCCTAAAGAGATTTTTACACAGATTTCCTAAAAAACCCTATGAATTTGCTACTCTTATCATCATGCAATGGGATGATCTGCCCTCCTAATACAGAGAAGTATAGTACATATTTAAGTGTCTCTAAGAATTAGCTGTGCTGAGGATTTTGTTGCTGTCTTCAAATAACTTTGAAAGCACCTTGGATTACTGGGAGTTTGGGGAAATAGAAAAGTTTTTGAAAATCCTGAACTGAAGGTTCAGGGTCTGTCTAAATTGGGACTTGGTGATAAACAGTCTTTCATGCCCAGGTTCCAGCCTGTTCCAGGCTGGACTCACTGAGCTTGTGTGGATTTTGATTGGGGTTGTTTTTTGTTTTTTTTTTTTTTTTTTTTTTTTTTTTTTTTTTTCTGCAAAGGTATGTGCAGTACCAGCAACTCTGCCTTGGGAAGGGCAGATATTTGGCTGGAAGATTAGATTAGTGGTGTTTAAAAGTTATCACTGACTGATGTCTATTTGATGCTCAATGTAAGATAATTACTCAGTCGTGATTGGGCTTTAGTGCAGTTTTACTTGGCTAATGTTGACACTTTTCACAATGTTTGTCCACTAAAGCAGCAGAGAGGAGAGTGAGATACGGAAACTATAATCTAGCTCATACTGTTATGGTTTCTTTCCATTTCAGGACTGGGGGCACTAATTTGGGAATTTGGAATTCTCCGTAATGCTGTTGTATGTCCATTTTTCATATAAACAGAAGCTTCGATTCTCCTTGTCTCATTTTTATCACAAGGATTGCATTTAGTTCTGACTTTTTTACTGCTTCTTTTAACGGAGCTTTTAAAAGTCTATGTAAAGTTACACAGACAGGGATCTTGAATTTGTTTAGTTGAGACAAGCTTGACTACCCATTTCCATATAAATCTTTCCATCTAAACCAGCATTTTGGGGGAGCACTGCTGTTCCTTGCTTGGATCCAGAGACACATTTCTCAGTTGGCTGCTGTGGTTTTTAAGTATGAGAAGAGCCCACCTGAAAGAAGAGCTCTCTAGCATGGTTGTCTCTATTATAGATTATCAAAAGGTTGCATTATAACATTAAAACTTAGTCCCAAATCTCTAGCTTTGAGAAACATGATTCATGTAAACCCTGTTATCCAGTGCATCATCTCAGTTGATGTGTTTGAGGAGATAATATTGCACAGTAAAAATATCAAAGAAGGAAACTAATGGTAATTGTATTTTTTAAAAAGTTGAAAGAAACTACAGAGCAAGATCACAATCCAAAATTTTAATCTGCTTGGTTTCTAAAGAATCTGTGGAAGTTAGTCACTCAATTCCCTCTGAATTTCAAAACAATTTGAGTGCCTACTGTCCATGTGCTTTAAAAATTCTAGTCCGCATATTTAGGACTTTTCCTACCTTCAGTACTGAAGCTCCTTACAATATTGGATGCAGGGATGGAGGACTTGTCTGCAGCATATCTGTTGTATAAATCAATCATGAACTGTGGTGGTTCTTCTTTGGTCTTCACTTGTGAGGGGACTCTTGACAAATTCAAACTCCTTAGTAAATCTGTCTTCATATTCTCCAGGAAAGATTTAAAGTCAAAATGAGTCTCATCTTCCACTTCCCCAGAATCATGGAAGTGTGCATCAGACTTTCCTATAGCTGATAACTTGTCCCAGTCTTCCAAAGGCTTGCCTCTTGTCAAACAGGCAATGATGTTGAAAACAGACAGTGCCGCTAATACTCCAAAATAATGCATTTCTTCTATATTTACTTTCTGATGGAGAGACAAGAGGACAACGGTATTTTAGCTGATTAAAAATCTTGTTTCATTAAAGACAGAGGAAAGGAGATGGAAGGCAAACAACTGGAATGCCCTTTAAATCACTTTCTTGTGTTCTTTTTGCAGTCTGTTTCAAACCCCAGCCTCTTGTCAGTTGTCAAGCAGATTGGTTGTACACTTGCCCTTATCAGAGTCATTGATGCCATGCTTCAGCTTCTGTTATCTAGCAAAGCTCTTAGTTAATGAAGATTCTATAAACATCTGACAAACACATGTGGCTGGTGGGAAGGACATTGTATATTGTAAAGAATCCACATTTCACTTTAGGGTCATCATTGCTTAATTACACTCTTCTATCATTTCCTTGCCAACACAGAGAGGAGCTTTCTTAGGGACGTGGAAGATTACACAGTTTTCATCAAGCCTAGAAAATACAGAACTAGAACAAAGTTACTCTCTTGGCTATTAGTAAATAACATCTTACAAATCTTTATTACAGTCCCTTCACATGCCATCAGAAAATCCCCGATCATTTGATGGAGACCTGTGATTCTGCAAGACATGATCTCTTGACAATGCAAACAACCTTAAAACTTCTTTCCATTTATCAGCCAAGAGCTATTGTTTGTACACAGTGAAATATCTGGTTTATGTCAAGTTTGCTTCATGCTGTTTGCAGGCTTGTCCATTTTCGGTTTGATTCCATTGGTGTATGGGAATTTAGTCTTGTTTTTATAGTATCTTATGTAATATATTTCTTAGATTCTTGATGGTCAATCCAGTCCAAGAACAACTAGTCATTATTTCAGTGACCTCCAAATGAAGACAGAACTAGGCCTTCTAAGGCCACATGGAAAGTAAAAGGTTTCCGTGAAGATACAGAAGATTACCTATGAAGACACTGTTATCCATGAGAAGAACAGGCCAAGGCAAAAATACAAGATTGATGATAGAATTTCTCATGATACAGAAGAAAAAAAAACTGGTTTATTTATAGACAAAAATCTCACTTGCTATTTATCCTAATGAATGTGTTATGATTTAATCTAATGTTAAGTAAGTATTTTATCTGTACTATTAATATATCATTTTTTCTAAGCACAACTCAATCCATACCGTACACGTGCCATAAAGTCTGAACAGCATTATGAGCTTTTATGTTGAAAAAAAAAAATCTCATTGCAAAGATGTGGACAAGACTTTGTCCTTTCTGGCCATTCTTCTCCAGTTTTCTAGCAGTGCATACTCAGTGCTTAAAGTGAGCGCAGACTTCTCAAGTACCCACTTATGTGTCTGTCCAAGTGACAATTGGGATCCAAGATTCCTGTTAATTATGTTCCTATGGTGTAAAGTCAGAAAGGATTATTTGGTATTGATCCTGCTCTCCTGCATAGCAAGACTGTTATGTTGAATTTATTCAAGGCCTTTGTGTTTCCTGTCTGCGTGAAGGGCTCAGTTACTTGTGTTTGGCTAAAACATAACTTTTTAAGGGTCTGCAGGACTTATCTGAAGATGCCAAAGAGTCAAAGATTTTTCCAATTTTGGTAGCACTTGCTCTAAAAGATTATCACACTTAGACAACCATGGTGCTTCATTTATTACTTATTTATTACTTCATTGTGCCTGGCTTCACCTTCTAGACTGTTCTTGTAACTTTCCAGCCAGCTTAAGGAGCCCCATAGCGCTGGCATTTTCTCTCTGTCAAAGTACCTGTACAGTGTAATCAAGTTACTTCTCAGTTTGTTTTCTGATAAAATAAACAGATTGTGCTTTTTAGTCACATGTTATAAGACATCTTCTCTAACTGTTTTTCTTTCTTTTTTTGTGTCTTTTTCAGAAGTTGAATATATTTTTGGAAAGGTGAACACTGGGGCTATACATAGTTTTCTAGTGTCAGTCCACCAGTGCCACATGCAGAAATAAAATATCTTTTCCTTATGTGATTCATTACTCCAGCGTGTATCTTTTCAAAGCTTTCATTAGCGCTCTTTACATAGCATCACCCTGGGTGCTCATACTGTGCCATAAGTCCATGATACCCACCAAAATTGTTTTAAGAGTGAGGGCTTTCAAGGGGGCAGTCTTTTACTCAGCGGGAGCAGCCTCCATTCCTTGCGCCTAGGTACAAAGTTCTGCAACTGCCTACCTTAAAATGAATTTTGATTACAGAAAGTGCAGGTAGATCAAGTGATCTGTATAAACACCTCTCTCCTAAACACTGTCTTCTGCAAATGCTGTGGGGGTTGTTATATACAGATTTCCAGTTCATATATAAAGATGTCAAATAGTGTCAGGCCAAGTGTCAGCTTTGCAGATACTTTACAATGAACAGTTTCATTCAGTGACAATTCCTTTTGAAAGCTGCTCTTTGAGGTTTGGCAGTGAGACAGTTGTTAATTCATGTGATACAGAAATATATTAATATTGTCCAGTGGTTTATTTTAATTATGCAGCCTTGTGCAAGTGAATTGAAATACTCCACAAAACCTGGGTACATTCTAGCTGTTGCTGTTACCTTTGGCAATTAAACTGTGGCCTCAAAGAATGAAATTGGATTTGTTTTAGAAAAAAATGTCCTTAACACTTTAGTGGCTAGTGTCAGCTGTTTTCCTGTTTTATCTGTCTTTAATCATGCCATATAAATATATCCTCAATTCTTTTGGGATTAGTTAGTGGGATTATCTTGACCTGCTATCTTAAGTGTTTGTCAACAGTAACTTTCTCTAGAAACTTAAACATTGAGTGGAATGGTTTATAGGATGTTCATAGAAATCAAAATATCTGTTGGAACCAAGAGAGTGAGGGTATCAGTGTCTTCCAACAGCAGCTGACTGCATTTGTGCAATTTCAAATGCAAAGTTTCCTTTTCTAGAGGAAGATGAGACATCCAAATACCAAAGACCCAGACAGTAGTAGCCACTCCTAAACAAATAGTGTTTTAAGTCCTTGTTTGCATTAGTGAATTGACCGGTACAGCTAAAGTCCAAATGAAATACTTTACTAATAAGAGAAGTGTATTGCTTGTGTAGTAAGGGTATGCCTTGAGAGCTGTGTCACTTACAGGTATAACTTTGTTTTGCCCATACTAAATAACATAGATATGCTAACAAACTTTTAAATGCAGACTAAACCTTTCAGGGTTTTATAGGTATCCTAATGAATATAGGAGTAGCATTTTCCCTAATGTCCTGTAGACCTTATAACAGATCATAGGATGGTATCTCTCTTCTAATCACTTGCATTAGCACATCTTAGAAAGAAAGTTTGTGCCCAAGGACTAATTCAAGATATAGAAAAGGTTCCTTAAGGAAAGCAAAATGCATTAGATGAGAACATAAGCACACTAGGCTAATATGTCATTCTGTTCAGAGCTGGCGCTAAATGAGAGCAAGACTAGACCTACAGAAAAGGGTAGATTTTCCTAGAGAACAGACATGACAATGACTTAAGATACTTCAAAAAGTTTTATGCTTATGGCTGTTCTGTAGGAATAAATGATGAATTTCTGAGAACTTTTAAATTTTTCTTTATACATAGCATTACTTTGTCAACTGTAGTTGATTTTCTCATGATTTTTAAAAACAGGGGTCCCTACATTTTTAAGGGAGATCTTTAACAGCAACAGTATACAAAGGTTTGTCCCAGTAGTTCCAGTGTAAATCACTGTAGTACTTTGGAGGAAGAAGAAATACCTAGCTGGATCCATAATCTTTTGGCTGTCATAACTGGCAGTCACTATAAGGTGCCTTAGAACTACCTACTTCTTATTGAGAGCTGTTTTAGGAGGAACTTGCAAGGACTGCTGTGAGAGTAACCTTGCAGACACTCCCATACACATTGAATCTTGCTTTTATGTAGGGTAGCAGGAAGAACCACATTTACACACCTCTGTTGTCTGGGAATCTGCACCACATGAATATGGAATATTGGTGGCGGAAGTTACCTAGCACCTTAGCAGGATAGGAGTCTTCCAGTTAGTCATTCATCAGAAGGTATTGTGTCTCTTCCCCTAAACAATACAACTGTTAAGAGGATAAGATAATGCTGGAGGTTAGACTGTCTGTTGACGAGGAAACACTCCGTATCTTGCAGTCTATGCTACCTCACAGACTTCAGAAGTTTGTTCTGCTCCTGGTCTGCCTATACTATTGTTCAGCAGGTGGGTGAAAATGGAGTATGTGGCAAGTGTGTCCTGGCACACAGGGACACTAAGAAAGGGATTGACAGGCACCATGATGGAACATCAGCTCTTAAAGGAGTGGTGCGGTTACAAGGGCTACCATGAATGTATCAAGAGAGGATTGTACAGGAGTTAGAGGGACACAGAGACTTTATTTCGATAAAGACTTGTAATGGAACCAGTGCCAAATATTATGTCCCATTTTGATGTTCATTGTTGGAAAAGAAAGTTAATGAAAGTTCTGGAAAGTGTTCAGAAAAGAGCTGTGAGAAATTGTTTTGAGGCTTAGAATAAGAAATCAAAGTACCTATTTAAATCTTAGCCAAAATGTAATTTGACCCTACTCTATATACTAAAAATACACAGTGAAATTATTTTGGCTAATAGATAAAAGGGATCTAATAAAAATAGGTTACAGTAAGATCCAGTGAACTGAAGCTAAAGCTCAACAAATTCAGACTAGGATTAAGGCACTGCATTTGAACAAAGAGCACTAACTTTTGGAACAACTACTTGCAGTCCAGTGGAGATATTCTATCACATGAAATCTTTAAAGCCAAATTTATGCATGTTTTTCAAAGACATTCCCAAGCTCAAAACAGAAGTTCCATAATGCATGGTGCAGAAACTACTGGGAAAGGTTCTTTGATCTGTGCTATGCAGGAGGTCGGTCTAGATGATCATAGTATTCCCTTCTGTCTTTACTCTATTGAGGAGCATTATGACAAGCTTAACATGTATTTACGTGTTTCCATCTAGTCAACAGAACGTAACAGAGTGAGTTTATAGAAAGACAATTCAACTATTTTTAGATACTACTGTACCTTTAATTTATTAGCTTTTGTTAAAAGCATGTAACAATCTAGAGGATATAAAGTATAATTTACAAAAATATAAATCTCGGTTATTTTATTTTTAGTATTTCAACATATTACTGTATAGTATGTGTTACTCGGAGAATATGTTTAACAACCTGAAATTATCCAGCAAACCAAAAGCGTGGGATATTACACGTGTCTTTTGTCGAACAAATTATATATTAGGGAATGGTAACCAAAAATGGCTATGTTAACATACTGTTTATATGAAAGCTTATGCAGTGCACTATACTTGCATCCTGAAGAAAATATACATTTTAAGCCCTTTATTACAGCTTTTTTCAATATAAATATGCAGATTAAGAGTATGAGTGTTTTAGGCAAAAAGTTTTGATTTGTGTACAAATGTGATATTCTAAAATAAGTCTGCCTTTGCAAGTTTACTTCCCATCTTCTTGGTTAACTGAAGAGATAAAATAGTCAGAAAAATAGCATATAAAAACATATTTTAGTCCTTTGATTATGGAAAACTTTACACTTAAATTTCTCACTAAAGACCGGGTGTCTTGGCTATGTGCGTTAGGAAGATATTTGTAAAAGTATTGAATTCCTGGAAGTTGAATATGGAAGACAAATGATGACAGTAAGACATATCCTTCCAGGTGACCGTGTGTATCATTTTAGTCTCTCCGCATGCTTTCTGTAGAGGAATTCATCAACACAAGTGGATTCATTTCCCATTTACAACTTGCCCAGTGTAGCTGGGCAGGATGCATGGGTCTCGTTAAAGGTGTGTTTGCATGAACTTATCGGCAGGCGCAAGTTTCAACCGACATATTGGGATATACCTTTAAAACAACGTTTTTGTTTTCATCTAAGAACAGGACACTGAGTGAGCTCATTTTATCAGGAACGCAGCAGGGTTCTGGGATGCCAGGAATGATTCCTACTGCTTTTACAATGCTCTGGATTGTAGCGTGATTTGATGGCCGGACAATCTGGAACAGAGAAAGAAATAGTTATCGCTTCATTTATGAGCAGTCACTTTCCCAGAGGGACTTGGAAAATGACAACAATTACGTTTTTTTGTTTCTCAAAAAAGTGAATATATGTGATTGAGTCACAGGGCTATGCAGCATAGTCAGTCCTTCACACTTCCAGCTTTCCTGCGCACAGTGTATCCAACAGCTATTTTGTGTTCCTTATGCTGCCTTCATAAATACCAGAGGAGGGCACTGGTGGCACAGCCAGCAGTCAGTAGCCTGAAGAAAGAATGTCCCTGACTGCATCTACTAGATACTGGAGGCAGGCATGCAGGAGAAAAGGACTAAGGTGGGGCCACGCTTCTCAGTCCCAAGATGTTATCTTTTGTTTTCTTAATCTCTTGTCTGGCTTGGAAAATTGTCTACTGTAAATATTTCCAAAATAAGTATCCCTATGTTCCCAGCAGTATTTCTCCTCATGTACGCTAACCTGGAATTAGTTACTTTTTCCTGGAGTAATTACTCTCTTTGAAAAGAGCAGAGTGCTCCAGAAGAATTGTCCACAGGAGGGAGTTAGTATCGAATAGTCAAACAACCTGACAGAGCCTTTCTGATCAGAACCCCATGACAAACAAGTGTTTCATACCTGTAGTCTTTGTCTGCTTCCCTCTGCCTTCCTCTCCAGGCTTCCCCCCCTGCCCCGAGCTAGCCTCAAAGAGGGAGAAGAAAACAAAAGGCTGAGAGGGCAGGAAAAGTATGAAGTGAGGTTTACCAGCAGCTTTAAATCGATATACTGTTCAGGGTATTGAGACACAATTTTATTTCTACTATTGATTTTTGGCTGCAGTAAACTGCAAGGAAAAATATTTGAGAAGATGAGGTAGCCATTAGGCATAGCAGCAGTGAGAATAAGAAAGTGAAAAAGTTAAGATATGTAAATAGTATACTGTTTAGTAGTTAAAGGTAACTTTTTTTTTTTTTTTTTTTT
>VZTL01030282.1:0-21065 GCA_013400535.1 Scopus umbretta
GCCTCTGCAAATGTAGAACTTCATACACGAAGGAACAGTAGGAATATCCTGCATTTGGGTGCACATTGCCAGATACACATTTGTGTATGTTTATGTGGTATGGACAAAGGTAGGGTAAAGTCTTTTTTCATCGTCATTCCATGCTCCTAAGCTGTGCTGTTTTGTCACTTTGACTGTCAACCTAACCCCTTCAAATCAACCCCAGCTGAACAAAATTTGTCTGTAACGCTTGTAACTGAGCGCTTTTGTTCCTCTGGCTGGATACCAGGTCTTCAAAGCACGTAGTTGTCTCTGCAAAGGTATGTGCTCAGGACTTGGGGAAGGTCATCCTTTGAGCAGCATTTTCTGAGATGCCAGATGTGAAGGCCGTGTAGAGCAGGATCTGAGTATGTAGATGAGAACAAGCCCCCTTGTTCATGGATCAGTGTAATCCTTGACTGACTGAGCTGGAGAGTAGAGGGGGCCCGGCTTTGGGCACTTTATAAGAGCAGATATTTCCTCTCCATTGTTACCCTGCTCAAGAATCTGGCCAGGTACAGCTTCCCTCTGCTGATGGGTGCCAAGGTGAGGCTATGGCCTGATGTGAACTCTGACAGGCTCTCCTGGATGTAGATTGCACATAGAGAACAGGGCAGCAAATGGGGGCCTTTGTCAAAGCCCGCTTTGTAACCATAAATAAAGCACCTTTGTATCACGGTACAGAAGTTTCCTACTTGACCTCATGTTGTAATGAGTAATCGGTACACTTGCATCCAGAGAGAACCGTGCAGAGAGACTTCTCTTGCATCTCAAAGCCAACAGATGAGTACCCAGGGGAGGGATGAGTGATGGTGCTGTGGTGGTGATGATGATGGTGTGATTTGACTGGCACAGGAAGAAGGCAGACTGGCTTTGTTCCACTTGCCCCATGTAAAATGGGGTGAGTTTGTGTGTGGGCATGTAGCAGCCTGGCATACACCGTGAGAGATGGGGTAGGAATATCTGAGCTCCAGCCAGCACCTCGTAGAAGGCAAAGGAGGCATTTTTAAGGGTTATTCTACAAGTACAGCAGCTCCAGCCTTTCCACTACTGGACCTTTCTAAGCTACTTGCCTTATTAGGCCATACATGAACACAACAGTCGCAGCTTTTAAAGAATCAGGGAACACAGTCCAGTACGCTAGGCTAGAGCAGCTAGAGTACTTTGGGAGGCCACAGTCATAATTTGGATCTTTCTGGTTTTATTCTGCTGTCGTTTCCTTCTTGTTCCTCTGTGTTGGTGCTCATCACGTAGTCCGCTCCGATGGCTGGGTTCCCTGCCATGAAAGCAGTGGAGAGCAGCTTGATGCCAGGGCTGAGGTTTGTCCTCTGAGCTTTTCTGCTGGTTTCTGCCTGTTTTCCTCCAGTACTCACTTCTGCACTCGCTTGTTTTACTTGTCTATGTTTTTCTAACCTTGTTAATCAAGCCTGTTTCACAGTATCGGAAGCTGGATAGAGCTACTTATTCTAGCTCAGGTCCTGGCAAATGCAGGATCCAATTCATATACCTCCTGATAGATACTTGCCCAACATCTTCCTCCATCTTTAATGCCAGAGATTCCACAACCTTCTTCAACAGTAAATATGTACACTGCAAATGCTGTTACTACCTGTAGAAAGCTTCCTAATGTCTTTTTTAAGTTTTTCTTACTGAAATTTAATACACACACACACACACACTTTTTGTCCATCCTAGGCATGAGAATAAATTTCACATCTTCCTCCCTCTCTCACTTTTTCTCTTACGTCCTTGGTAGCTGAGGCTGCTTCATGTTTCCCTTCAGGCTCCTTCGCTAAACCACCCCAATGAGTTCAGCTTCTCTTTGTGCAGACAGCTTGTCCCATGCTCGTCCTGGGCACAGAACTCCAGTTGATGCCTTCCTACCCAGCTGAGCTGAGCCTGAGGATTACATCAGCCAGATTTTAGTTGCCGTGTCCTGGTATGGGATTTACCTCTTAAAAACAGGATGGCACTTCTGACCCAGGAGAGTTTGAAAGCACTGTGAGGTCTATATACTCTCTATGGAACTGCCTAATTGTTCCCAAGCCTGCACTTGTGCTGTAGCGTAGTGCTGCCAAAATGTAAAATCCTGTATTAGAGCGGATTGAGTTTAAGTTTTTTACCATCTGTTTCTGTGGTTAGTCAAGTTTGTTTTGAACTCCTGTTGTGTGGTGTATTCACAGCCCTTCCTTTACCTTCCCCTGGCACCAGCACAATACTGCTGATTAAAAACACTGGATGGCAATGGAGCACGAAGAAACCTCTGCAGAATCTTACCGCTGTGTGATGATGAACTAGTGATAAATACTCCCCAAGCAGGATTCCCCAACAAGCTTTGTCAACCGCTCCAAGCAATTTTATTCTGTGCTATTTCCTTAGGTTGAGAATATCATGTAAGAGAGTATCAAAAGCCTCATGAAAATCAACATATGTGGTATCTGCTGCTCCTCACTTTATGGTGTATTACACTGTTGAAGGGAAATGCACTTCTTTGAAATGATCTGACAAATTTATTCTGGCTTTCATTCATCATCATGCTACTCTTCAAGCACTAAAAAGAACAAAACACAAATCTGATTACTTGCCCAGAAAAATTCTGGAAGACTGTAGTTGGTTTGATCTATCATTTCCTTTTTCCCCGGTTCTAAAGATTGCTCTTTTAAATGGCAAGAAAGCCGCTAACGACTCTGTTAGTCACTTTTTTGAGTTTTTTGGTTTGGTGCCCAGGATAAGACCTAAGCTGAGTGAAAACATCTCACATACCTCAGTACCAACGTGCAAGGATCCCTATGAATCCCCGTGAAACTGCTGGTGGTATATTTGGTAAGGAGAGTGGTGGTTTTGTACTGCTGTGCTTTGTCTTCATGTGGTGTTCCTACAAAGAAGGTTGATATGAATCAGGTAAGAAGCTCTCATAATATGTTGGGCAAAGCCTTACTAATGTGCCTTCAAGTAGCTATGAGGATAAAAGGCAGAAAGTACTAACCTGTCACCAGAATCCATGTTTATCAAAGGACATTAAGGAGGAGTAGGGAAGAAAGAAGATAAACATCTGAAGTGTCTTGTGATCTCCTAACATCCAACGATGAGTCACAAGAAAGCAAAGTCCTGTCAAAGTTAGCCAGGCAAGGCTGTGTCCCAGCACGACCCTCAAACACAGGGCAAAAGCTGGAGCTCTGCCCCTGTCTCTGTCCTTTGCTGGCTGGGGGAGAGGGAGCAGCGTGCAGCTCAGGCAGTATTCAGGCATCTAAAATGTTCAGTGGAGGGTTTCCCCTACATCTTTTCCTGTCCTTCCTTTAGATTTACTATAATGACCTGATTTCTTCTCATCCTTAGACTTTAGTCCAGATTAAGCGTTAACTGCTTACCAATGGACTCCTGTTACTCTTTTCCTCCCAAATCTCACTTAAAGCCTCCCCGTCCTGGAAAGCTGACAGGCAAAGAGACTTTCCTTGTCAAGAGGATTCCCATCTTCCTCAACAGCTCATGCAACGTCACTCTGTGGCTGAGGGTGACAAAGCCAGCTTGGAAACATCATCTGTGCACTCAGCTCCAGGAAGCATTTGGCTCCACCTGATCCTTGAGCAGAAGGATTAGGATTCACAAGTCTAGAGCAACATCACCACTGCTTTCTCTCCTGTTCAAGCCTTTCCTGAAAGTATCTTAGCTGAGCAGCCAGGGTCACTTGGTGAGTGACTCTTGGCTGAGTCTGTGCCTCTCCAGTGCCTTTGAAGCTTGGGTGCCAACAGACGCCCATCTCCTGGGCAGGAACCCTTCTATCATGCCCAGCTGAAAGTCGCCAGTCCCTGGTGCTTTTTCCTTGCAGTGGTGACTGTGAAACTTGGTTTTTAGGCAAGGCGTTTGTCATTTTCTTCAACAAAGAGCAAATCCTTACTTGCGGGCGGGATATAGGAGCAGCAATTTAAACCATCTTTAATCTAGTAGCTACCTGTTAAGAGCCAGAAGCAGAGGAAGCCTGTGATATGTTCATTTCCTTTTTCCTTACCCTAGCAGACAGAGCAAGCAATGATTCACTTTCTTCATAACCATATTTTTAGTCAAAGACTGTTATCATACCTCTTCTTGATCAGTTTTTTTTTCTAGACAAAAGTAGCTTAATATACTTTCCTCTAGACTATCCATAATTTGTCTGTATCTTTGAAGTGTCATCCCCAAGAGTGGAGGCAGTCCTCCTGTCGAGGCTTCACTGGGAACGAAAAGGACAGAATAATGATTTCCTTTCCACATTATGCTCCTATTAATGTACATTATAGTGGATAAAGAAAATCTCTAATTAAGTTGCTTCTGTCAGCATCAACTTTGGATATTTCCCATGTAGCAGCATGGCCAACTGCACCAAGTCTGGGCTAGGCTTTAAAAGGATTCAGATGCTAACAAATTTTATTTAGACACCTGAATACTTCTAGAAAACTGATCTCTTGCATGTTCTGTTGAGATTGTCACTTCTCTTTATTAAGGTGTAATAGCCATAAATATGGGTTAATGGTTTTGCTTTGGGACCCTGGCGCCTTGATTACACATAATCAAAAGTCACTTTTTTTGAAGACCTGAAGCAGGCAATTAAGATGCAATACGGGCTCCACTTACAATGTCACCTACTTGACATGAAATTCTAGATGGAGCGCTGTGAAGGAGAGATGAAAGATGCAAGCTTTGCTTGATTTCCTTTGCACTTCAGTAATCTTTACATTTACACATCCAGTGAGGTGTCAAAGATTTGGATGTTATATTTTTGGGTAAGAACTGAAATAAAATACTTCAGGCAAGAAGTCTCTGAGCCTGTACTCTCACTGGAATGCCAGCAGACCACAGAATCAGAGGGACATACTTCACCTTGACAGGTTTCCTGTGCGATGAATGTATTTTATATAGTGCTAATTTAGTGTAAAGACACCCGCCCTCTTGTCTATAATATCTAATGAAAAAAAACTAAAGTCAAATACTTATTTAAAAAACAAAACAAAACCAAAAAGCCAGAAAACCCGCCCCACACTGTTTTTTCAAGGCAAATGATGGCAATTTCCAGTGCATTGTAATTTACATGGATCTTCAAAATTATGTGGGGCAGCTCCTCGGTTCTAGCTGACTTTTCCTAATTAAGACAAATTCAATTAGTAATTCCTAGGTTGTGAGTTGAAAGCACCAATATAGCTTGCCCTTCAATGCAGTAACATTTAAAGATACCTTTAATCTGAAGTAATTAATTAGGAAATATACTTTAGTTCCCCCTAGGCAACTCCACTAGCAAATAACTGGCACTACTTAAAAGCTTGTGTCTGCTTGAAAGTGATATACGAATCAAAACATATAGCCGAAATTCTACAATAGCTTTCACTTAAGCCCCAATCCTTTCTGCTTTTTGAAATGTGCAATAAATCCCTGTGCAAATATAATACCATGCTTTCACATTTCAGCCAATAATCTCACAAACAATAAATCTCAATTAAGCTGCACAGCAGCACATTCTCCCACAGTGGGACATAAAAGAATATTTCCGCTTAAGAAATTCATGAAACGAAGTACAGGAAATCTAGCTCACTGATCCAAAATCTGTCTCACAGTAAGGAACAAGGCCAGAAAGACCTACAGTGCTGGTCCATCCTAAAGAACAGCACTTCTCTGAATCGAAGGAAACTATTTGTTTTACAGTCATTGTATTGGGCTTCATCAAGGGAACGTGCCGGGGCATTTCAAGCCTAGGCCTCACAGTTATCCATTCTCCATGGATACAATTCTGAGCAGCTTCACCCCTCTCTGAAGCACCATAACTGATACACACCATGAGATTTAAAAAACAAAAAAGTGTGGATACCACCTTCTTTTCTTGGACCCCCAGGACATCTATTATTATTATTATTATTAGTAGTAGTAGTAGTAGTAGTAGTAGTAGTAGTNGGAAGGTAAAATAGTAGTAGTAGTAGTAGTAGTAGTAGTGTTGTTGTTGTTGTTGTTGTTGTTGTTGTTGTTGTTGTTGTTGTTGTTTAGAAGCTTTTGTCTGTAACCCTAAGAGGTGGAGGCTTTTTCTCTAAAATATGTACATAAATTGCAGATTATCATACAACCAGAAGACCTCAGGAGTTCCAGCCTTAGGAAATACAGCAAGTGCGAGTATTGTGAGGGTGGCAGGACTGCAGTGCAAAAATGAGGCTTGCCACCTTAACTAAACATTTTCGCCCAGGGTGAAATGCTCCTCTGTTGCAGAGAACCCACAGAAGAAGTTTCACTTCCTATTACCATATAATTATACAGGCTTATTAAGAGCAATCATAGTAAGAACTGAACAATTCTTAATTCCCATCTCTGTCACAAGCACAGTGGTGAGTGTTGCCTCAGCTGCGCATGCAGCTTCATTTGAAGGCAGCAATTAGAACAGACCCTTTTATGAACGGGGTTAGTTGATATTTGGCTTGCAGAACAATTTACTTTGACTGAAAGGTTGTCACAAGCTGTTGAGTTTACAGTTGTATACAGCTTTCCACAGCTAATAATAATCTGATAATGCAGTGAACACTTTTTCTCTTTCTTTCTTCAATGTATATCCAGGAATTCTTAAACCTAAGTATTTTTCACTAAAGAATGCGTCTTCCTCTTTCTTGAACCTCATAACTTCTGTAGAAATGTGTTCTCAAACGGTACAGTTAGAGGTGAGAAGGCAACTCTTCTCCAGATCTGATGTACCATTGGACCAAATTTAGTATGGCAAGTCTAAAAAACATTGTACCGCTTCAGTGAGGTAAAGTATACATTGATCCTATCTACCAGTTAAGTTCTGACTGTGGCAGCAATACTCTGCTGGAGATCCTCTGTTCATCTGGCAGAAGTGTTGCTGGCTGTAGTAGAAAGCTAACAGCAGAATTCAGGTTGGGTAAGTACTGAAAACCCATCTTTTCTCTATTTTCATTCCATTTGAGCAACATCCTCCAAAACACATCAATCTATATGTCTGTCACCCAGTCCTGGCCTAGAAATTGTTCTTAAAAATGTAATGAAATTCAGCACTGGTCACAGGCGTGGAGGATGTGCTCTGTATGCATTTCCCTCACTAGCAGGAACATTTGTTACTTGATAACTACAAATGTACTGAGTCAAGGCCAACCACTGTGCTACAGTTCAGGTCACATTGTGTTAGGGGAGCTATCAACACGTGTTGGGAATGGCCGGCACTCTCTAGACAGTTGAAGATAGTACCTGATGATGTGGAAACTTGACGTGAGTGAGTACCATTTGTTTCTAGCGGTACCCACCTGCAGAAGATGACTGGGAGCGTGAAAATAAAACAACATAGAAATGTCTCTTGTGCTAAACTAGGCAGTTTTCACCTGTTCATTACTCTATTGAAAAATAAGTCAAAACTGTCGAACTCAGTTTTAGGTTGGAGTTTTGGTAGGCTACTTCTCTTCAACAAACTCTTTCAGTAAGTTGTAGTTCAAGTTTCTTTGTTTTCAAGAAAAATCACAAATTATAAATCAAACATGTCTGCTTCAAAATCCAAACATAATATGCCTGTATAGTTCTAGCATATAGAACTGATCAAAGGTTTAGTAACAGTGCTTGAAACAAATGCTGTTTCTCAAATGTTCTTCAATGGAAACACATTAAATGTTCCATTAATTTCAGAGGGCTCTATCAGGAGGCTTTCTTAAGAGTCTGAAAGCAGAGTAATGCTCATCTTCATTGTCTTGTTCATGATAATGCAATGACAAGCCCTAGAGCAGCAAAGGTCATTGTGGAAATTTCATACAGGAATTACTTAACAGTTTAACAGGTTTCTCTCCAGATTCGTGCACAACCGAACCAAGACCAGGAAAGATCAGAAAGGTCTTTCAAACTGTTTTAACTGCAGGGGGCAACTGAACATGGATGCATCTTTAATGCGATCCTGCTTGTTGACAAAGACTCTGGCATTGTTTATCGGGGCAAGAGAAAGATCAAGCAGGATGGTATTTCCTTTCTAACATCTCATTGGCCTTACAGACAGCACCCTGGCCCAGAGCCCTGTCTTCGTAGCCTTTCTTTTAGGGTCCTGCTACATGTGCTTTTGCAGCTGTACCTATGGCAGTCCCCATGGGCTTCCGCTGAGATGTTTTTCCTTCTTTTGTGCCCATACCTACACCTACTTAAGCACTACCCAAGTGAGCTTTGTGGTTTAGCCTTGCCCTTAATAAAATCATAGAGGGTTTCCTCTTTAAACAGATACCACGTCTGATGACACATCAACTTTACTATAGAAGTCCTTTTCCCTTGTTGGGTATGGTTCAAATAGGGTAAATCCTGGTAACTGATGGAAAGAAATGAGTTCAAATTAGACTGCCAAGGCTTGCTGTGGGGCTTCACAAACACTTTCCTCCCTAAACTGTGACCCTCCTTTTAACATCCAGTCCCTCAAGTCAGTGTGTTTGTTTCCGGCTACCAGGCCTTTATAACACCCAAATAATCTCATTTAACCTAACGGTGTCTTATTTAACCCAGTGGTTCCCATGGGTTTACATGAGAACCAACCATGGCAGAAAGCAATGATCAGCAGAGAAAAGGACAGTGGTTCCTGAGCATACCAAGAGCAGCTGCCTTTCCAAAGAAGGCCCTGTTTCACTGGCAATAGTGAAGAGACAGAGATTAATGCAACTGTGAATTAGTGGACAAACAGGGTCATCAAGAATTTCTCATTTTCAGTCACTTACAACTGCTTTTTCCAGAACATCTGGTGTTGATACTAATAAACTCTCCTTCTTTGATCTTTTTTTTTTTTTTACTGCTTATTTCTCTCTCGCACAATTAGTGCAAGTTGTTTGTGCCCTTTTATGGCCACCATATGCTGAAAACCCGAACTCTGCAGGGATACTCAGTCGGCGCTGCGCAAGCTGTTGCCGTGTTTGAACGGAGCTGCTGGAGTTCTGCCAGGGGAGGTTGCTCCAGACCCATCCTGCTGGATTTGTCTGTCTGTTTCCCAGACCCTGTAATATTCCTGATAGCTCTAATGATCAGGGAAGACACTTGCACACACACAAGCAAGAGGCAGTTCATATAATCCTCACAGATTTTCAACAACTGAGAGACTGAGCTGGAATCTGAAATCTGTGACGAACTCCAGGGAGCAATTTCCCAGGTTTATGTGCTGCTCTGTCCAGTTGTTGTTTGACATCCAACTCAGAAATATAAAACACTATTGTCACCAGAAATTCTTCTGATTAATATCGGACAGTTATTTCTAGTAGGATCACTATTTCCTCCAAGGTTTCTATTTAAAAACAACAAAAAAAGGCAAGTTACTCAGAAAACAAAGTAAACCTCTTGCATGTTATTTTGACAAGAAGCCAAGTCAATGCTTTTGTATATATACTGTCCTGAAAATTTCGACTCTTTGCATCTGGGATATATAATTATCTGCCAGGTAACTTCTCTGTTTTCAAGCTACAGTTGCCCTACAAGTGATTTCAGCATAACTCTGCACAGCCACAACTGCCTGAATGAGAGTCAGATTCCTTCAAGTAACAGGGACTGTAGCCCTGCACAAGCAAAGCCTGCACGAGCTCTGTCTGTCTCTCAGATGTTTGGCAAAGGTACAGATGGAGCACTGGGCTGACAATTTTTGGATGTCAGATATCCCTTCAAAAGGATCTTCTTTATGATGAGTGCTGATGAATAAAGGGTAGCCCGATGTGGCAGTCTAACAGTGGTGTTGACACTGCTTCATTCAGTGATCTTGCTTAAAGGTGTCCTTCTTTTTGCTTTGGCATGAATAGGCTTGGAGGGTCTGGTCCCATTGTGTGAAAAAATGTCGTGTAGAACACAACAGCATAAAAAGAAAGGGTTCCTTTGATTTTGAGAGCATGAAGGAGCTCTCCCTGACCAATGAATGCCTTAAGGAAGGCAATATTCACCCTTTATGGGTAATAGAGGGATGTTGAGTGATGAGGGCATGGTATGATGTGGACTATCACATTGAGTGGAAGTATCACAAGTGCAAATAAAACTCAAATTTCTCCAGTCAACCAAACTGCAGGTAGAGAGAAAGAAATGACCATAGAGGATGAGAAGCCAAATAGTTCAAATCTTTTTTTTTTTAAACTCATGGCATAAGTATAACTGGGTGCACCCAGAAAATACTGAGAGAATGCTCCAGGCTGAACAAAAATATCTCTGTTTCTCTGCAGCTGGAAATTAATTAATTTTTTGTATGCCTTCAGGGTGCATGTTGCTCCAAACCACAGGAGGGAAGATGTCATCTTCCCCCTTTAAGCTGGATACAAACCGGACTGTGAACACCACAAACACTTAAAAACAAGACTTTATTGCAGCATGATCCAGCTGCCAGCTTGAGGATGGACATTTTCTTTTTTCATGTTCTTCCAAACAGGTAATGGGAGAGGTTTCAGCATTGTAATTTTCTTGGGGAAGAAGTAGTCCTTCTTGCTCAGGAAGAATTATTGGGGAATTGCATGAGTGACAGTTATTCCTTTTTTTTTCCCCCACCCTTTTAAACATTGTTATTTCTGTGCCTTTAAGCAGCTTTGCACTGCGATTTGCTTCTATTTGAAACCTAAAGACTAAGTTTTGTATGAATACCAGTTACAGAACCTGAATCCTTATCAGTGAGACTCAAATCCCATTAGTATTATATTTTGCATAAAAAATTAAAAATGAATTCTACATATTTATAGGGCAAAGGAGGAGTAAATTAGTAAATAGAAAAAAAAAAAAAAAGAATTTTATGTAGCAAAGCATGGCCTGAAGTGTGTATCTGAGACTTGGGAAGTTACGCATAATGAATAGGTAAGTGTGCTGTTGAATTTGGATATTTTCTGTAGGTGGATGATGGAAATTGCACAGCACTGATGTGTAAATAATGCACATACACTTAGTAACTCTGACCCGTTGCTTCTGAAACAGATGAGCGTGCACCAGGAAGAGTCTGCCAATAATGCTCAAAATAAGTCTCTAAGCCACATGAATGCGTACAGCTCCCAGCAGCCATTACAAAGGCAGACTGACAATCTGGGAGTTGTATTTTGATGGTTCCTTCTCCCCTCCTGCCCTGTTTTTTTGCAACTATATGGACAGGGGCTTCCAGTGCATGATTTGTTCAAATACTGAACTTTTCAGTTGCTAGAGGGTACAGTCACGCAAAGTGTGTGTTCTCTTTGTGTGCTACTGAAAACAAATACATTCACAGCCTAATTTGTTTATAAAATCTGAGATGGACATATGCTGTAGTTGAAGCTAAAAGAACAGCTGGCTCAAGCTAGATGCTGTGAATTGGAAATACTAATTAATGTTTTTCTAAAGGCTGTATCTCATACTGCAATTCTCCCCAGGACTAGGGAAAAAAAGATATTCACAGCAAGAGACCAAGCATTGCAAGTGTTTGTATGCTACTTAAACCTTCAATCACAAGCAGCTCAAATTCACCCTGAGCTATTCCTCTGCTTCCACATCCCTAAATGTCTCTTTGCAACAGATCACAGTGTTTGTATTTGGGGCAAAATGATCATAAATATAGAAAGCAGTAGGCAACTAGTTTTTCTCTATCCTGCCCTTATCTACTGCCTTTCTGCTCTGATAACTGCAGTGGTCTTGGTGGTGAGGAAGCCCCAGTAACCCTGCCCGGTGGAAGCATGAAGAACTGTGCCTTCTCGAAGAGGGGCCACATGCTGGGGAGTCTTTCTTCAGCCCCTCCTGTAATGTTTTGGTAAGTAAAAGTAACCAGGTCTTGTGAAATCTGCAGAAAACAACTCTGCATATTTTTCCAACTACAGAGGACAAGAAAACCCCACTTGCCTTGTCTTTGATCTCCATAGATTAACCGTAGGGACTTAGTTGAAGGCCTGCATCTTCCTCCAGTTGACAATTGTGTCCTGGTCTTTATTTCAGCCTCCAGCCTCCGAGGCACCAGGACACCTTCTGTCCTGCAAACCTCTCCCAAATAAAATAATGCTGTGGCTTTGGTAACCTCCCATTAGGTTTGTTATTGCCTCACTGGCAAAGTGTCCCTTCCTTGCCATTTGTTCAATTTGTTCAAGGAGCTTTAACAGCCTTTCTCTTACTGCATGTTAGTAAGACCGATGGAAGATCTTTCCACAGTACAGAACCCAGAGCTCTGCCCCTGTCTGAAATGCCATCTAACAAAATTGATAAAGGAATTACATCTTCCAGCAAGCATCTCAAATAGATGTGATATTCGTGTTTGGAGGTGATGTATGTTCTGCTCTGAATACGGAAAACTAGCTCCCGTCCAGTGCGTTCAGAATGGATAAACAAGTTGTCACGGATAATTTTAATGGTGAAAATAACTTTGCGTGGATGACAGAATGAGGATAAATGCATTTAATATGAAATCCTGTTTTATACACGGACGCATAGGCTCTATTTCTCATACATGATAACGTAATTTCTAGAGCATTTTTAAAGTTTTTATAGTTCAAGTTCTGCTCAAAAGAGAATTCACCAGACCACGTGGAAACTCTCCCCCTCCTTTAAGTGGCTTAATACATGGGAAAAACAGGCCATTGCTGAAGACAGAAGCCTGACAGGGACAGCAAAAACCCTACAAGAGGCAGCCGCTGCCTCCTTTGCCTACAAGAAGGGGAATTGCTGCTCCTGGTGAGGGTCTCAGCTGTATGGGGCAGGGCTGCTCCAGCAGCGAGCCAGAGGCAGCTCTGCCCCCATTCTTCAGTGGGAGCTGTATCAGGGAGATGTTCCCAGCTAAGAAGCAGAAGTTCAGCTTTGTCTACTCTGTTAAGAAGACTTTCAACGCCTTGTCCCATCCTGACCTGTGGGAAGTTGAACCTCCGCGCAGGATGCGAGCCTGTGTTTGTAACAGGACGCTCTGATCTCAGCTGAGCTTCTCCAGTGTTGTGGGGGGAGCAAATAAAACCACGAAATGGTGGCTAATATATATTTGGAGTCTTCTGCCCTGATGTCAATGGTCATGATAGCTGCCCAGCATCATGCTGAACGCAGCCTTTCTCCCAATCAAAATACAACAAAAGGAAAAAGCTCTCAATGATGCCGATGCTGTCATTTCATTTATAATGAGTATTCTACTATCTGAAACAACAGCTCAGCACTGCCAGAGGGCTCTTGCACGGTTATGACTAATACAAACAAGTATTCAAAAGTGATTCTTCCTTTGCAGGCTGATCCCATGGTGTACTTACCTAAGCCATTCTCTTCTGGGGGTAGCTTGATGACACACTTCAAGCATAAGAATCACTAAACTAGATTTAGTCATGCATACTTGAGTCACAGTCTGGTGTTACTTAATTTAGTACAGGCCATTAAATATTTTTACCTCTGTATTAGGGTCAGGACAGGAGAACTAATCGAGTGAGATTCACAGAGGCTTTATATGCCACACAAAGTACTCAAGCTAATCTTCCACACTCAGACTTACTCTCTACCACATGTGACTGAGACAGAAATACACGGGGGTCACGTATTTCATGTATATACACATATATTTACTTGTGAATTTGGTGAGACTAGTGTGAATGTGCGCAAGGGCAATATTAAACATTAAAAGCCTCTTCATGCAAAAGCAAAGCCTTTCAATAAAGGCTTTGAGAATAAAGATGTTCAAGGTGACAGCCAGAGCAGAGGCGCAGAATCCCCAGCCTGGTCTGACCTGAAGATGTTTTGTTGGTACAAATACACCATGGATGCATTGCAGTGGCACAAAATACTGCTTACTTCAGCATGGCTACCTTGGTGCAGGATATATTTGCTGCAGTTTCAAAGCACAAGATTTATTAATTTATTAAAAGATAGTTACACTGGTGGAAACATTCTTGCTACACAGAGGCCTGAAGTAAAAAGACACATTTGGCATAATCATTTTAGAAATCTTAATCTATTTAGACTCTTTAGTATTCATCTTGTTAAACATGTACAGCACTAAATAAATTGGTGCTACTTAAATATTTATCAGATGTCTCCCTGCATGTTTAAAGAGCAAGCAGGCAGCGAGTCATAAACATCAACATTTTTTTTTACCATCCCTTCAGGATCATCTACATTTCTTCTTTTCCCCTCAAAGGCTCATCATCACCATCACCCCAGTGCCACCGAGCGGGGAGAAGCCAGGCAGGGTCCAGCAGGCGGCACGGGAGCAGTCGGGAGGCTGGGACGGAGCCCGGGACCCCCCTTGGGGCTGAAACCCAAGTCACTGGCGCAGCAGCGGCTCCCCTTCCCCTGGAGCTGCAGGGCCAGCGCCTGGCTTGGCTGCCTGATGAGTTACCCGGTGCTCTTCGCGGCCCTGAGCAGGCATTTTGGCGCGTTTTTATTTGGAACAAGTTTTGTTTACCCCCGCCATTCCAAATCTCGCTGCAGCTTCAAGCAGTTGTATTATTATAACCTTTTGCTGCAAATAAACTTTAAAAAAATGGTTTGCGTCATTGCCAGGAACCTTAAAAGCAGAAAGGAAAGAACTCAACTCTTTGAATATGAATTACAAAATCATAGCAACAACCATTAACACAGACTCATCCCACACCTCATTTCCACTCATGACTTTAGTACCTTTTCATGGTGCAAAGGTTTGTGCCAGGTGCACACAGAGAATTGTAATTAGAATTCGTTTCCAGCCGCGTTTCACACAGCACTGGTGCCAGCCAAGCAAAAACACGCGTTCTGCTGCTCAACACTAGAAGAGGAAATCGAAGCAAAGGGTCCTGACAAGACAACAGCACACTACAGATCTGGGTACTGATACCAGAGCGCAAGTCCTCAGATTCACTGGGTTCAGCAACGTGAGTTTCAACCAGCATGAGTGACGACAGGGCCAGATACACAACCATTTATATTCTGCACTTCAATAGCATCTTCCCCCTGAGGAGCCATGCACTTCACAAACATCTTTGTTTCCCTTTTACAGACAAGGAAATCAATGAAAAGAGAGTTACAATAACTTTCTACCATATGTATTAAAAGTTGGGGATCAAAAGAACAAAAAAAGTCAAAACTCTCTGACTCCTAGTCTTGTGCTATTACCACAAATCCATGCTTAACCCTGCTCCACACACAACCAAGAAAACTGATGGCATGTTAATCTTTTCATCATACGCAACAGGGCGGTTAGCTATCAATAGTTCAGTGACAGCCTCTGAAGGTCTTTTGAGACCCAGTTCTGTGCCTTCCAATACTTTCCTCAATGATACAGATAAGGGAGTGAAGGGTCTCCCTACAAAATATGCAACTGATGCCAATTTGAGAGACACAGCAAGCATTTTGGAGACAGGATTATTCAAAATAATCCTTATAAACTGGAAAAGTCCTAAATCAAATATATGAAATGAAAGAAAGCAAAGTGAAAAGGAGGGGAAAAATCAAACACACAACCCCCCCCCAGAAATATTTGCCTGGGCAGCAGTACTGCATAAGAGATTCTGGATATTGCAAGGACTGACACACACACTAAGTATGCACCAAGGACGGGATGCTCTTACCAAGATGGCAGATTCAGCGGTGCATGAAGAAGGGAATTATATGTATGGTATGGGATGTCATTAGGTTGCTTTCCTCAGGAAGGGAACCCTCAGCTGGAGTCGCATGTTTACATGGGGTAACTATGTTTTTTAAAGGACATACACAAAATGGAGAGAGGTCACAAGATAGAAATTAAAACATGACTCTTAGGATAGCTTTAAAGGAACTGGGCTTTGATCCAGAAAACAGACGACCAAGGCAAGGACATGGTAACATGTTCCAGTGCATGTTCCAGTATTTCGAACAATGTTATAAAAACAACGACAATCAATTACTCTCCGTTTCCGCTGAGGATAGGATGAACAGAAGTGAACCTAATTTGCAGCAAAGAATATTTAGGTTAGATATTAGGAAAACTTTCTCACTGTGAGCATAATTAAGCATTGGACCAGACTGCCTGAGGGACGTAGTGAACCTGCCTTCAGGGGAGGTGCTGGGGTGCAGGTTGGGCAAGTGCCTCGGGATGCTCTGGGCAGACTTTGCAGCTCAGAGAGGGAACTGGGGACCCTTCCTACTCTGTCTCGATGCCTGCATGGTATTTCTGAAGTTCTGAGATCCAGTGCCCAAATGAAATGTAATATTCCTGACACTACTATCTGTCTTAACACTCATCTGGTCTTTGTAGCAGCTTCTAGGGCAAAAGACAGAAGTTAGAAGTTTGCTCCAACTCAATTGATGACTGAATAAAAGTGCTCCAGAGAATTTTTTTTGCTCACAAATAAGTTCAAAATGACTTCATACTATGATCAAAGCACTGCTAAATCTGTGCTAAACCTCTTCCTGCCCACCGAGAAGTAACATACCGCAGATTTGAAATACAGCAACTGAGGCAGCCTGGATACAAAGGTTAACCTAGACAGATTAATATGAGCTCGTATAAAGCTCTTAATGCTATTCCAAATGCTAATAGTGACTGACATTATAGGGTTTCCTGGAACTGATTTAGAAAGACAAAAACTGTTTGCAATAAAAAGCCTGTTTATCTAATAAGAAGAGCAAAAATTCCTTAATTACCTGGTAATTTAACCAATTATGATCTCATTTAGCAGACAAATCATTTCTAAACACAGCATACATCTGTCTGATTTCCCAGGACACTGTACTGTAGCGTACAGTGCTCTTCAAACAGGGCTCCAGCAGCACTTCCAAAATACATGCAGACAGAAACCTGTGAAAAAGGCAGGTTTCATTATAACCATTTTGCCAACTGGTACAGTGAGCTGCAGCAAGTACAATGTTTTTCTCAAGGTGAGAGAGAGGGGGACAGACAGATTCATAGAAAGGTTTTAGCTTCACGATGTCCGTCCCCTAGTCTTTTGTTCCAAGCCTTGGGATACGCAGCTCCTGGTTCGGCGGTAAATGAATCTCTATGCTCTTCAGCACACAGGCGCTCTGCAGAGGTGCTTTGGGAGCTTTTCAGCCAAGCACATGCTTTTCCTTTTTTTTTCTTTTAGTGAAATAACAAATGTGAGACTGTTGTGAATCTGGCAAAAGCATAACAGGAATTTTGAGAACCTCAGGGAGCTGAGCCATTTTACTGAGAGTAATCTTAGCTCACAAATAGAACAGCAGCCCCTGGTAGTGTTGCAAATCCTGCTTCAGCAGCAAAAATGTCTCAGAATATTTTTCCCCTCTCTAAAATTGGTGAGAAAATGTATACTTAAAATCTTTAAGCATCCAATTACAAAAATACCATCCCACTTTCAGTTCTTCTTCACAAAAGAACACTGATATTAAAAAAGAAATGGGGCTTCTCAGTCAAAATCAAAAGGCAAGATATTTAATTTACTGTCTTTCAGATGTTGTGAAGTGACTGCAGAAAATAAATATCAGAATGGTTGTAATATACACAGACTTAGGCTGGAAATTCAACTGGAAGGATTTTTCAAGTGTATGTGGTATGCTGTGTCTCTGAGTACAAACTAATAACATTTGATGTATACCAGAATTCAGATTTGGCTGACAGCTACACACACATATATCTCCTCTTGTTGGGTTCAATGTAAACTGTATTCCCATCCCAGGGCAGACTTTATTTCCTAGTCTTTCTGGGAATTTCCACAGATTTCACATAGGCAGGAAATAGTTTTCATGTGATCTCTCTGCTCTTGCTTTGACAACTCTCGGGTGGAATTACTACGCACACTTTTTTATAATGTTTTGCTCTGTGTATTGAGATATTCCGCTAGCTACTTAAATCCAATTACAAAACCACTGCAATGTGCACGTTTGAATGTAATATGGAATATGAAACAGCTGCGAAAGAAAGCTTAAAATACATCTAATGTGCAATTTTTAATTGCATGCCTGTACTGTATCAACTCTCAGATATCTCATATAGAATACATAAACTAATATGTTTTACTGCAGTGTATTGTGGATTACTTTTTATACGATGATTGCTTCTACAACTGAAGCATGATTTGGGAATTTATTTTTTTCCATACTACAAATAGCAGAAGGTAAATACTACAAATCTACAAAAGTAAATATTTAAGCCTGTACAGTGGCAAATGCTAGGATGAGCAAGGTGCAATAGAAACTGCGATCTGGTAGCCTTGAGAAAGCTTTAACAAAATGTGGTGAAAATTATTGTTGTTTGGACTTGTAAAGTTCAATACAACAAAAAACCACAGAGTCCTTAAGTCTGTGGGAGTAATCTGCCTGGCAAGTTGCTGTCCTTGATTGTCCTGTAAGGTCTTTTGGTGACTGCCTCTTCAGATAGGCAGGATGAACTGCAGAGGAGTTAAATGAGTGTCCATTTAGTGAGAGGAGTGGGAACAGGAGTTTGCAATCTGAGCTCAGTCTATTAGACCTCCAGCTCTTCAAATGTCTGTAATTCAATGTTCAGGGAATTAAAGAGCAGAAAGAGTGCCACAGTATGAGTTAGGTTTAGGTTTATAGATAAAGCATTAGAGTAACAAACAATGGCTTCCAGATTTGCCAAAACACCTTTTCTACCTTAGCAGTTGTGTAGGACTTGCAGGCTTAATACACTGAAGAGAATACTGCTTCTTTCTTGTTGGAATTGGCACCAAAATCCCCGTCTTTTATCTGTCATGTCCACTTTGGACCACTGCTTCTTCCAAGCACAGACCCTCCTTTTCTACACTGTATAGCTTGTACCATACTTGATGGCAGGGAAAGCCAACAACATTCAATCACAGGCACTATCCTAATCAAGGGGCTAGGCAACACCAGTGCTGGTGGGTGTTAAAACACATTCTTTAATACAGTTCTTTCTAATATTTAGTTCAGAAAAGGAGAGAGAAGTTATAGTTAGCAAGATTCTCATCAAGAATGGTGCTACACTATCATAACAGCTTTAGTTTGTGGCACCAAACAGGGCTGGACTAAGATGTGAAGGGTAGACTTGAAGACTAGTATCATCACTGAGTGGTACCACACCTAAGTCTTTGGTATTGCTTGGTGCTGCAGAGCCACTACATTGTCCATCACTTTTAAGAGGCTGTTCAAAAGAGTAGAAAAGAAATTGGAAGCTGTCACCGGACAACTCAGGTGAAGGCTAAAATTTTAACTTTAATAATGATAGAAGATGGCCTCTCAGAAAGTTCACAATCCAACCAAGCTATACTGTCACCTGAAACCTAGGTACCTCTCTCCAGAAGTCTGTCACCCCTGATGAGCTTAATGTTGAAACTAGTATGTGAGTCTTCATGGCTTCATGTATGTTGTGCATATGAATCACATGCAAGGTGATCAAACCAGTCCTCTCTGACTTAAAAAAACCACCCAAGCTATGAATCAAGGAGCTTATGAAACAACATTTGATCATTTGTTTCTTCACCAGATGCGGAACAGACCAAAGAGTGCATGACTTGCTGCAGTCCCTTTTATGAAAGCAGATGATGAGTAAGTACGATGATGAAAGTTGGGCTTTGTTTTGCTCAGATTATGTGTGCAATGTCTCTGTTTTCTGTGCCTGTGTGGGCCTCCATCTTCCAGGCCAAAGGCTGCAGACTGTGGGACGTGCTCAAGTGAACAACCTGCATCCCAGGCTCCACTATGCCTTGAACTGTGCCAGTCTGGAGACTACACTCGAACTAATACTTATGCAGCCAGAGACTGGAAACCTGAGGAAAGGGCAGACCAGCATGACAACGTGGATGCGCCCCTCCTGTACTCATCAGCACGACCGTGAACTCAAGCACAGACAGAGGGAAGCTGTAGCCTGCAGCAGGGCAGAACCAAGAGGCACGCAATGGCTCTTGGAGCATGAGGCTGATTCTGGCTCTGCTGCCTGCACAAATATAGCTAAGTGCTACCTCTCACTCAGGCTAGATTTTAAGACTATGGTTTAACTTCAAAGCAACAAACCTGCGGTGTCCTCCGACAGCATAAATGTTTCCTTGTTCTCAAATGCTTAGTGTTGCCATGAAATACCTATAACATGGAAAATCATTTGGCATTCTGATGTGCAAAAAGGCAATGGAGCAGAGTTAAAGGTCAGCTTCTCTTTTTTATGTCTTGCATGCTTCAACAGTAGAAATACTTTTCCCTTTCTTTGTCTCTCATACTCCCAGCAGGGAGGTTGAATAAAGAAAATAATAAATTAGTGAGAACATTAGCGGGGTAAAAACCTATCTCCTCCATACAATTCTGAAAACACCTTCCTTGACCAAAAAAATAAATTAAAAAAATCTGTTACATTACAAATGTAAAAATGGCATTTTGCTTGGAACATGTTATCATCAGGGCTGCAGTCTTTTGCTCAGCTGTAATGAACATTTTTGCTCCAAACCTGAGAAGGCCAAGGAGGGAGCTGGAGCTGTGAGGTGGCAAAGGGGAGAAGCTGCACTTCTGCTTTGTGTGATAACAGCTTGTGGACAGCAGGCTGCCGTCGCAGTCATTCAGTGGAAAGTGGTGGCTTGGGATGTGGAGGGACAGAAATAGTATTTTTTTTTAAGTGTGCAGTTTAACATGAGGAGAGGGAGGGAAAAGTTCACCACCTAGACCAGAAGCCTGGACAAGGTAACAATAAAAATTGTTCTCTACCCACTCTGTAAGAAACTTGGGGATCAGATACTCAGCACATCTCTGTGAAGGGTATATAAAACCCAGGCCTCTTGCTCTCCTGGTAATAAATTTTCAGCTGAGGTACAGTCTGTGTAAGATAAATTGTTATACCTCATATAGTTCATTTAAGGAGACTTGCACTAGGTGTAAAGTTAATAATAGAAACTAGAGCGAAGGGGTCCTGTCAGGTTAATCCTGCGATGTGTCTTGTTTATGCGCTTCCTGCAAGATGTTGTAGGTGGTGGTGTCATTCTCCCTGTAAAAATAATGAACGGATGCCTTCCTTTCTTGTATTTTGTTATGCTACAGATTATTTTATACTGATATTAAAAATAACCTTCTTCCAATCTTCTTTAGTCACGTCAGACAGAATTTACTCCAGAGCAAGCAGACAAAAGAAGGTCATTGCAGCAGCTAAGCTCCTAAGGTAGGATTACATTTTGTGGGAAGCATGGGAGAGTTACCCTGTGCTGAGGGGACTTCTGCTTATCATAGGGTCACAAACACAG
>VZTL01030288.1:0-34041 GCA_013400535.1 Scopus umbretta
GTTTTTGAAGTTGTTGTTTTAAAGTTGGCACCTTTCTGACCACAGACACTGAATTAATGAGGAAAAGAAGTAAAAGTGACAGACAACCCGATGGAGGAGTCTTGTGACTAAAGGTCTCAGTGGGGCGCGTTTGTCCAAATGAGCCACTGCCTCACTGGGTGATTTATCCCTTGCTCCAAATGCATTTTCTGGATTTAATGACAAGTTGGTGGCATTTCTGCAATTAATCCTATCAAAGGGAGGTGATTTTACACAAAGATGGTCCTGCATTTCCTACCCTGTGTTTTTGTTTATGAGGAGAGGGGCTGCCAGCTGTCTCCCAAGTCAGAGCACTACAGTTCATGGCAGCAACAGTGGGTTATTAACCAAGTGTCTTCTCCTGACATCTCAAACCAGCACAGCTAAAAAATACAACCTCAGATTGTCCTAGCAAGCAATCTCCAAACTGTAAATATGCAACAGTGAGAGAAAGTATTTCTTTGCCAGTGAAACACTTTAATGAGTGGATGTCTCAGCAGATCTTTTATGCAGCTGCCTTCCCCTCTGCGGATACTGAGATTTATGGTAGGAAGCCAGGGGGAGAAATAAGCAACCAGGGGAGTACAGTCCATATGTGATTGGGTTCCACCTCATATCTGGTTTGGCCGGTCTGATCCTTCTGCAGCTCTTGTTTCTTTGGATAAACCATTAATGGTCCCATTCTCTGGGGACTTGGAGCCAGGGACGGAAGTAGCTCCCAGTGCCAGAAGACATGACTTGGCTAAGACAAGAAGGAAGAATCCATCCTTCCAATGGGCGTACTGATGACACATACCCAAAGCTTTTCAATATCGAGTGCTCTTTGAATACTGATGGTCTTTTTTGGAGAGAGAGAAGCAAAGGAGAGAAAGTTAATGGAGATGACATATTTTTGCAATTCTGGAAGCTTTTCCATATTCCTTTCCAAGGCATAGGTTCTTAATCTCTTTATCCTTCTGTCCAATTAAATGACATTTCTGATGAATACTAGTCCCAAAACCAAAATCACAATACCTGGAGGAATGCAATCCAAAAGAAACAATCTTCCTTCCTGACAGTGGTGGACTAATAGGCAAAAGAAAAAGACCAACATGTGTTTTCCAGAAGGCCCTTCCTGGTGCTTGTAACCTCCAACAGCAAAGTCCTTTTGCAAAACACAATCCTTAGAAATGTCATTAACAGCAAAAATTCCACCAAACTATACAAAACAACACATTCTCAACTGATTTACAAGCCCTCTGAGCTGGTTCTTCAGCCATTCTTCCTGTCATGATGAAATTTTCACTCCTCTTGGACCTGAGCTCCCAGCTGGAGGAGAAAACTCACACCCTGACTTGCTGATTGGCAGCAATGTACTCATCTGGGGAATCTGCTGTATTGGTGAAGTACAGAGCATTTCTTGTTCTGACACCGCATCATATTTTGAGCAATTTAAACCAGTAAGTCATCTTCTGATGTTGGAAGAATCCCAAACTATCTCTAAAAACTGTTGCTGTTACTACACCTTGGTGTTGCAAACTGAGCCATACAGTCTGTTAGTTGCTGGGGAAAGGTTTATCCAATATCATCTCCAAAAGCACTTTCTGATTCATACTTGTTTTCAAAGGCTCTGAAGAGAGACCAGTTGGACATGGAGATTTGAAGGAAGTTCCTGAAGGAATGTGAAGGTCTTGCTGTTGAGGACACACAGATGAAAACATCAACAGAATATATAAGATGCTGTGCACTTCCCTTATTTATCCAAAAAGCTATTTTTGTTTATTAAAACCTAGTTACTAGCTGCATCTCGCCAATAACCTGGAGTGCTTGCTTGGTTAATTTAAGCGAGCAGAGCTTTGACGAAGTAATTTTACCATCCTCGGGGATCTGCCAGCTTATGCCGGTCTTCACTATTTCAGATGAAATTGAGTTAATTTTCGCTGAAATTGCTTCTTAGCAGACAAACACATTCCCCATCATTGCGAGCTTATGCCTCTGCAGCTCTATTATTCTTTAATTTACACACCCCAGCAGCGAGGGATTAATGCCTGAGACATACAAAACGCTACAGTGTGTAGAGGAGAAGGGGAGGGGGGAGAGAGAGAGAGTGGAGCTCTGCAGGGAATAGGTAATGGTGTTTCAGTTTTATAGTCAAAACATTTAAAGTTTGGCATTAATATGGAGTCAACTCATGTTGTCCTTTCACTCTGGAAATGCATCATCTAAAGTCTCAAGGCAGAAAACATCTCAGCTGTTCAGCCAGGCCAGAGATGATGGCAGGCCCCTGCAGGATTGCCATGTTGAGAGGGCAATCACTGGGATATTACAAATTGCTCCACATCAGGAACTGACTGCTGGGGGTCAAGGTGGTGTGAGGCAGAACCACAAAGGAAGGCCAAATTTCACCTTTGCATCACTCTTGCTTCAAACAGGAGTTCCCCCAGGAAAATGCAGCTGCCAAAGCTCTGGGGGTGCCTTCAAGTGCTCAGAAATTAAAGTACTGGGTACATAAGCATCCAGACAAAAATATAACTAGTGCCAAAGCACCTGCAAATGTGTAGAAAAGGGGGATTCCACTATCTGGCTTTTCCAGAGAGAACAGGCGGAAGTGCCAAGTTCAGCAGTCCCTGTAAAGTCTTTAGTGAGATTTTAGGGTTGCAGCGTTGTAAGCTAGTCCCTGATGATGATTGATCAGAACAGCCATTACGCTTTTTTTATGCTACCACTTCAGTTTTCCTTCCTTAATTAAACAGCTAACCATTTCTTCCTTTATTGTATACACCTCTGAGGTATATACAGGTTATCAGATAAAATATGGCAATCCCATATCATGTGTTGGTATGCAAGTAGCAATGCTGTAATGAGATGTTTAAATTCCTTATATTCCTTCGAAAGCCTGCCCTTCCTTCCCCTTCCCCAACTATCAGTGCCACATCAGTGCCACAGTATATACCAAGATCCCACTCCACTGCACACATGTCCTACTTCCACACAAACATGTTAATGCTTTCTCCATGCTACCCTCTGCTCATGAGAAGCTTTCTGTCAGCCTACATTATTATTCTCCCTTCAGATCTTTTCTTGTTTCCTTCTTCAGTATGATGCCTACCAAATCTGGACACCACAAGGAAGTTGCTGATGTGCTGGACCACTGCATCTTACACTAAGTTATGTCATTGTTGTCTAACATTCAGCTGTTCTTCCTGGCTTTTTATTAAGTGGTAAGCTCTTTGGGGTAAGGGCAATCTTGTGCCTTTGGCTTGAGCACCCTGTCATCATGGGTGCATGCCATAAAGTCTATAAATTAGCAGCAAAAAAAGAAAGCTCTTGGGCTCCAAATCAGGACAACTGTATGAAATATGTTCTTGTATTTGGAATTTATATGTTGTGATACACAAGAGACCAGAAAAGGAGGTTCCCTTCCAGGCAAGAATTCTTTGTACTTTCAGCCTGAGAGGTGATCGAGTGGGTTATTTTTTGCTATAGAGCGTTACAGACCTCCCAGCACCCAAGGCACACCAATTTGCCTTTCAGGGCTTCCCAGGGATCATTTTACCCTTCTGCCAATGTCCCAGGCATTTGGTTTTGTGGCCAATGGAAGGAATATTGTTTTTCTCCCCAGGTTGTGGGCAACACTGGCCCATTTCTACCACCAGAATGACTGCACTTGAATCTGCCTAACATTAACACATTAAGTTTCCTTTATTTGATAATGTTCCCTCCTAAGGACTGTCATTTGTAGCTGTGGCTAGAATAGCAATGGGGAAAGAGGTCCTCAATACCATTCTTGTTGAAAAAAATTGAAGGAACTCTGGTTCCCTCCAGAAATAACCTCACCATCTCGCAAGGCTAGCACCAGCTCTGCTGCAAGGCTGGGAAATCCCAGGAAGTCCTTGTTGAATCCATGAGTAGGTCGTGGTGAGAAAGGAGATGTTATTACTTTGCACTGAAGAGAGACTCAGGAGCACCCTGTGCACTCAGAGCAAGACCAAAAACAAAAGAAACCTCCTCCCCATTTGCAGAAGAGGGAAGAGAGGAAAAAGTGGGAGAAAAACATTAACAGAAAAAGAGTTCCATTGAGGTGAGTGGTAAATACGGAAAAGCACAGGGCACTTTCAGCCACCTGCGGTTGGGGTCCAACTTGTACTGGCTGGTAGAAATTCCCTCTGTTAGATCTGCATGACTGTCTCTTGAAAACAGTTGAAAATCAGCCTAAAAAGTTATATTAAGCCAGTGGTCTAGTATGGCAGGGTAGCACCAACAACATGCCAACAGCAAGGGTGAGTGGGACCAGTAGCTCAGGCAGGTACACTTTGTCCTCCCTCTGCCATCCAGGAGCAACTTTGGCCATTTTTCCAAAAAAGTTATTTCAGAAACCAGCTCCTTTCAGCTCAGCTGACTTTTAGCCTCATGCATTTTTATACACTTTCTGCAAGAACGAAAAGGATATTTACATTTTTTAATAAGCCTGACAGTTTGAAAGTAATTGGAGATTTATAATGGGTTTGTTTAGGTCTTTTTGTCCACTTGAATTCCAACTGCTAGTCTTAGGCCTAACAAGCAATATTATCTCTATGGTGATGAGGGAACCTCAACAGGAGGCCCTGAAGCCAAAGAGGAAAGCACTGGTGTGTTTTGTTTTGTTATGTTATTTTTTTTTCCTTTGAACCTGCATTTTGAAGCAAAAACAGCATAACAAAATTTAAAGCAAGAGCAAAATTCCTTCAATGATCCCATGCTCATAACTCTGGCTTCTTGAGCTGGCTCTCCCAGGGGCAAGTAAGCCAATGTCTGATCTCTGTCAAGGTGTTTTTTATTTCCTTGCAAAGATTTGCATGTAGTTGTTCCATTGTGGTTCTAAAATGATGTTAACCCTGATTTTTCTTTTGGGGGAATCAGATGTTTGGTGGTAAGGATGGAATTAACCTGCAAAACTCAAGGTCTGGAATCAGATTCCTGCAGCTGAATCTCAAAGACTCAGTTCTGCTTATTCCTGAAATTAAAAGACAGCTATACCAGGTGGAAGAGAGAAAGGAGTGAAAGCCGAGAAGGGATCTGATCCAGTTGTGATAATGGGGTCTTCAGTGAGGACTGCTATCAAAAACAGAAGCTCCTGGGAGTCTCTTTGGCTTCCTTAACGTAGCTGAAGGACGCTACTGAGGCTGCAGTGCTGATTTGTCTCAGGCTCATCTAGATAAGGGCTGCTGACATATTACATGTGATATGCTCTGAGCCTAACTTTCAAACTGAGTCCTTGCTTCTTTTTGCCTCAGTTCCCCACCTTCTTAAGAAAAGAAACAGCTGTCCCATTATTCTGCAGGAGTAAGGATATAAATGCAACAGAGATCAGCAGGGCTTAGTGTTGAAGTAGGAAGTGTCCACCAAACCCCACAAAAACCAGTGATAATGAGGGAAAAAAAAACACAGGACTAGCACTGACACCTCTGATCAGCAGACATCAGTACATAGGTTCATTTCAGCATAAGCAAGCACCAAGCAGTGGTGCTATGGGACATACCTGACTTTGTCAAGGGTAGAGCCTCTCAGTTCACATCTTCTCCTCCCTGTGCCTCAGACCTCCACAGCACGCAGGGCACACCAGCGTTGTGCCAGCATTGCTTCCATGCCCAATGTTGCTCTTCTTTTCCTGGAGCAGCTAAAGCTGTGGAAAGAATGACCTTCATAACCAGAACAAAGAAGAGTGGAGATGTTGCCATTTGCCATTGCTCTTGCTTGCTCTTGACTGTGTGCTTTGGGTTGAAACCCATGCAAGACATACAGCCAAGGGGTAGCTTTCTCCACTGGATCTCAGGTATGGGACTGTGCAGCCTTATTTCCTTCCCCTGTGGAGCAAAGAGGGAGAATGGATAATGCCCGTTCCTAGTGTTTCCTAGTTCCCACAGCCCCATGAGGGGCTTCTCCAGCCCCCCTTGCAGCAGAGAGCTGTAGGAGCCATTCCTTGCCCTGGCACGAAGACCTAGCACCCACAGCAGTGCTGCCCACTCCTTGCTGTACCTTCCCAGTACATGCATCATATATGCAATGATGCACAGGTCTCAGCACCCTGCGGAAGGCAACATACAGGGAGGGGACTGCAGGCAGGGAGCTATGGCTGATGGGACACACTGAGGGAGAGGTGGAAGAAGAGTCAAATACAAGGAGAGGAGATAAAGAGAGATGGGATGGGAATGGAAGACAGGCAGTAGGGGGGAGAGGGGAAAGTGGGAAATGAATTGAAATGAGTTAGAAAATTCCAGGCAGATGAACTTGAGCATTCAGCAGCTGAGATGTGGGGCTTCATTAGTACAGACCAACGGAAGATAGAGACATTAAGGAAGGAAATGTGTGACTCACAGGGGAAAATGGGAAAAACAACACACACCGTAGCAGCTGCTCTGTTTACTTCAATTAAAGAACAGCTCAAAGGGTATGTTAAGGGGAAAGGAGGGGGAAGCAAACAAAGGCACAAACAACAGAACAAAAAGCCAACCAGATGAAGCAACTGTTACCCTCAAGTACCTAAATGAACTGACTCAGGCATTTGAACACAGAGCCAGTGTACGTCACCCTGTGCCTTCAAACAGGGGTCAAGCTGCTTGCTTTGCAGAGCCGGGCTGCAGCAGGAGCTGCTGGCCAGGGGCCACTGTGCTACCCAAGGAGAATGGAGCTGGGCACAGGGCAGCCAGCACTCACGAAAATACTGTCCCAGCTATCAGGTGGGGAAGAGGAAGACAGTTTCCTTTAGCATAGCTCTGTGACACCTCAGGAATGGGTGAGCAGGGCATCCTGCTACACCTAAATCACCAGCCGCAGTGAGTCTGAGCAAGAAAGAGAGGATGGTAGCAGTAGGTGCATTAATCACAACCATAACTCACAGCAGAGTTGTGTTGCCCAAAGGAAAGCACATTGCACTTGGGTCCCAGGTGGTGGGGGATGCTGACGGAGCCTTTCCATCCTCTCGGTGCCAGTCCACAGTGATCCCAGCTCAGCTGCCCCAGGCTTTACTGCCAGCATCAGCTAGAGCCAGGCAGGCTGTTGCAGCAACCTCATCACCCTCCATGACTGGCTGGGATGCGAAAGCTTCCTTTACCTCTTCCTGTGGTATATGAGGATGCAAAGAGCTCACTGAGATTGGCTTGTGCTGCCTTTCCAGAAAAAAAAATGTTGACATTAATTCCAGACAGAGACTTTAGTTATTTCAGCCACACTGGACACACACTGGTGGGAACAGCCTGCCACTGGGCAAAGAGGAGAATGTGCCAGGTGACTCCTGTCTCTTCCTTCCTCCACTAATTGCCAACCCTAATTTCTCAGACCTCATGAGCATTGAGAAATGCTATAGTAAAAATTTAATGGATTCCAGTGAATCCTGTTTTCAGCTTTCAGGTAATAAATGTTGGAAGTGAAGAACAAAGTGGACCTAGGAAGAGCAAAAGTGAGACACCAGAGAAGGAAGGATTGGAAGAAACTTCCATTTCTCTAGATGTTTCTTCCTTGCAGCTTCCACCAGGAAAAAAATGTGTTAAGAATATATAGAGGAAGAAAGTTTTCTTATTAGAGCCCACTAACTGCAATAGATCTCTGCTTTCTTTACTGGTTCCCTCACGTAAGAGGTTTATCACTTCGTTCCAGCTGTGACACCGGCCTGCAAGGGTTAGTTGGTTTCCTTGGTTGACTGAAACCTCAAATCTGGAGGCTACTGGGTCAATCCCAACTCATGGCCTTCCCAGATGATCAAGAAAGACAACTTCACAATGTCAGAAAAAGGTCTGCTTTCATTTTTGGTTGGGGAAAATCTTAGTTCAGATTTTATCCTTCCCTCCTTATCTTTGTGGATGCTTCCCAATTCCTGGATACAGCCAATCCATGACCCTTAGCTGGCTCATTCCATACACAAGCATAGCAGTGGATTTCATGACAAAATCCCATGGTCTCAGGATAATTACCTGCCCAAAATCTCAGATGGAGCACCTAGATACAAGCAAACTCCCAAACTCCTGACATTTATCACTCTAAAGAGCAGCCAGTGGAAAAGCGGCCCCTATCAGATAAGAGGTGTCAGTCAAGATTTCAATGTAGTCTGCTGCAGCTTGAAAAGGACACATCACACTATATCTGCAGAATGAAGCACGGCGAATGTTAAATCTCCACAGCATGGGACTTAACACAATGGATTCCATCTCCATACATGATAATGGCAAACTCATAATTCTCTTACGTGAACTTTAATGCCAAAAAGTTGCCACAGAGAACCACCGAGGACACAAGGATTTTTTCTTCAAAGCTTCTGAAATAGGCAGCATTAAAGGCGTTTTCTTTGAGCTGGCTGCGTGTTAACTTCCTCTTTGTCCCTTCATCTCTCCCCAATCACGCTGTGTCTCAGTCAGCACGCAGTTGTTAAATTCTGGATGGATTAAAGAGCATGAGAAAGTGCTTTTTTTAGGAAAGCGATGTTTATCCATCACTCATCTGGGTGAGTGTTTAACTTCAGATCCTCTGCTCCTCTAATGATCGTTGCATAGCGGTGCATTCAGAGTCTTTGCTTTGCACGGTAGTGGGGATGTTTGATCTAAAGGCTTCCCTTTGCCCAAGATTAAATCTGAATTTGGATCATCCTTTGGGGTCTAATTGTGTAGGATTTTGGTGGCAGTGCAACAAGGCCACAGAGGGTATTGGCAGGAAGAAGAGGACAGGAATTCCCCAAATGACCTGAAGAGCCTAGAAGATTTCAGTAACATTTTGGGCAGAGGAGAAAATGAAGTTCAAAGACAGAAAAAACAGTTTTCCTTGTTCAGTGTTAAAATTGAAAAAAGAGGGAGGATAATCTCTCTAATCAAATTCCTAGAATTCATGCAGGCTTCCAACTAATGCCAACTTAGAAGAAGCATTGACCGCTTTCAGACCCTCTCTGATGGAGGTGTGGGTGGACAGGGATCAGACTGACAGTAAGTTCCTCAAAACTGCAAAGTTTTGACCCTGCATTAGGCATAATTACACCTGTCAAAGATGACATACTTCTGGAAATTTTCTGTTGCAGAGTTAATGGCAGAGGAACTCTTGCAAAACCCTCCACATAATTTCTGGATGCCTCAGGCCTTCAGAAACATCTTGACAGGCAGATGATATCTTGCTGTGCAACAGGAGGCTCTGGTTTTACTACAGGTGGTGTTGGACCAAACAGTTTGAAGCACCTTTGCTTTTCTTGATCTGCAAAAGTCCACTCTCTGCATTTTGGGAGTGCCACCCCTTAAAAGAGGTACAAGAAATATGTCATAAAATGACCACCTGCCAGTTAACTCCTTTGGTCTGTCACCTCCAGTAAAGGGCAAACACTTCAACACATCAGGGAAACACATGATGCTACTGGGCTGCCAGGTAAGACAAACATCTTGTTCCCCCCTTTCTCAACACTTCAAATGACTTCTACATAAAAAAAAAAAAAAAAAAAGATATGTTTTCCCAAAAAAAAGTATCCCTGTATGGGATCCAAGCACAGCACTGATGATAGCCAAGAAATACATGCAATAACTGCAATATAACCCCCTGGTTCAACTGCTTGCTAGCCCAGCAGTGCAAAGATTATGTGAAGTCCCCCCCCAGAACAGCAGCTTTCCTTCCCAAAAAACAAAGCTCAACCAGATTAAGGCGAAGTAGGAAGGAAAGGCCTGTGTCAGAGCAGGACAGAAACCACAGGGCTTGCTACAGCTTCTCCTCGGCTCTTCTCAGTAGATCCCAGCGCCAACCCTGCCCACGTGGATCTGGAAAACCATCTTAGAGATCCTAGACAAAGACAGACTATGCCATGTACATATTCACATGAGCCAGAGCTAACACACACAGGTATGTCAGCATTGCATCAGAGCCTGATAACCACGCTGCAGATGAGACTTTTTTCCCTGCCCAGAGGCACTTCTTTCATTGTGACACCACCACATGCTTCCAGCTCCAACTTCACATGCCCTGGGGAACAGGAAGGTTGGCACTTGGTGCCAAAGGATGAAACGTTGAAATCCTCATCCATCTGAGATTAAATGAAGGGAGAAGGGATGGATCATGCCATACACAGTGAGCCTTAGATAAATGCTTATTGTCTTCACTGGGAGCTGGGTATGAATAAGAAGAAGTTGTTTAGGATTTTGCAGACTGTATGTAAAATGCTGCAGAACAACTGCTATGTGCATGCAGCTCATTTTCATGCATAATATATATAGGAGCATACCATATGTTTAAAGCATCAGGCAATTGGGCCAATCTTGGATCATACTATAAAGCTTTCCTATAGTGTTGCATTTGTTCTAAACAGATGCATTTCTCCTTGCCCCCTCTCTCCCCCCCAACTTCCCAGCCTGCCGACACTCATTTATGGGGAAACCAGGTGTCCATCTTTAAAAAAAGAAATAAATCAGTATCCAAAGCAATCTGTCCAGGAAGAAAGTAAGTGCCCATCTCTGCTATTTTTGTTTCAAACAGGAAATATGTTGCCAAACAAACTAGCAAACGGACAAACAAGAATCAAAACAAGAAAAAGGGAGACATGAAAACTCGTAGGAATTAGGTTCTGAATTCTGCAAAGCCAAATGCTAATCGCGCCAGTCCTCAAACACACAGAACAGATGAATTCAAGAACAGAAAGTGCACCAATGATAGCAGATATGCTCTGGATGAAACATGTACTGCATTGGTTATGAGAAGGGCTGGATGCTCTTGTCTTTAAAGTGTATGGTTTGATTTTATATTAATTCATCAGCAGCACCACAGATCTCAGGGGCTTGTCTCCACTCATTATAGGTGCTTTGCATATATGGTTGGAAAAGAACCACCATCTGACTTGTCTCGTTGCTACTCTCTGCTGTTGCATGTTACCCTGCTAGGGAGCTTTTGGCAGACCCCTCCACCTATCAGGAGCTCTTCCAGGCCCTGGCTCAGGCCCAGTGGGTGCCGGGTGCCCTGCACCAGTGCGAGTGGCTCTGCTGGCTGGCAGGTAAGCCCAGCATCTCCCAGCGTGCTGGGTGTTGGCAGCAGCTGGGCAGGGATGTGGAGGAAACCCAAGGCCAACCCACCTTGTGCACATCACCCTCAAGTGAGCAAGAGTAGCTCTGTCCTCCTGCAATGCTTCAAGAAACATTGCCTCCATCAGTCCCTGGGGGAACGGCAGAACCACCTTGCAGGTGAAAATTAACAGGCTCAGCAGCAGAGCAGCTGGGAAACAGTTGCAGCTGGCTCCCTATCCTTTACTAGGAGGTCCCTCCACTCATGCGAGCTCTTAAGGCCGTGTTTTATATCCTAATTAAACTGAAAGAAAAGGAATTGGATAACAGTCTAAAAGATTTGCAAGCTACATCTATTTCAGAATATGACTCATGTTCCCACTAGTGTAGCTCATCAGGTCCAGCACATGCTCTAATGTGTGGGACTAATAGATTCGTAACAGTGATATCTAATATGAGTCTGTTCCGGTTACATACTTATCATGGGTCCTCACAGGCTTTCCATCAAAGCTGCTGAATGAAAGCGCTTTTTATTAAAGAAAGAGGGGAAAAAAAAACTCTTTGCCCATAAATCGCTCAGCACATTAACCCCCAAAACAATTCACCGAGGCAAGGTCATATTTCCCTTACATTAATTTAGATCCTTGGAAAGTTCAATGAGATGAGAAGACAAGACAAAACACAAGAGGCTGTGTCTTCAGCTGCCATGAATCAGCATTGCTTCCCATCAGCTGAGAATCCAACCATATATCTAGAGAAACCTATAGGAAATATATAACAATTTCTTTACAGTCTTGGGGGTCTGGTAATGATGATCCATACATTGCTTTATTACTTGAGAAGGAAGCGAGTGAGTATAAGGACAGATGACACTTGGCAGATGAGAGAGGGTTTTACAGCCCTGTGGGAAAAGCCCTTTTGATTTCAGCAAGCTTGAGTTTGTCCTGTGGTGTTGGCGGTCACCACAGTTAAGTGGAGGAAAATATTTTGTTCCTTTGTTTTATTTCCAGGCAGTATTTCAGTGGGGCAGGTCCTGATGCCAGTCTCAGGCGGGAGTAGGACGTGACAAATCAAATCACAGAGGGACAGGCTTAAGTGAAATATAGTCATGATGATGCTGTTCTGCCTCTCAGTTATCTCCCATCCGCTACTCTGAACAGCAAGAAAAGCTGCCAGGTCTGAACCCTGTACCGTGCACCGTCCCTTTGATACCACAGCTCTTTCCTTCATGTTTACACCCTTCAGATATTTTTAGGCTTTTTTTTCCACACACAGACGTATGCGTTGTCATCTCATAGCCTCGTTTAGAGGTTTGAGGCTTCCCACATAAATCAGTTTTTCCAAATGTCTGATCATTTAGTGATCAGAAGGCAGACGGGGTGGTCTGGTCGCTCTTCTTTTAGCTTTCTCCCAGGTCTCATTATCTGGTCACGTTGTGGTGGCCAGGACCAAGTGTGTGGTTCATTTTGAGGACAAATCAGAACCACATAGCGAAGGGTTGTTTCCTTCCCATGGCATAACTTGCCTCCACGGAGGCAGGTGATTTTATTTGCAGTAATACACTATTTCAGACTGAGCTCCAATTTGTCATCTGCTGGCACCTCAAGGACCTTTTCTGTACCTTACCTGACACTGGTGGAAAATAGGTTAACAAAACTGTTAATTTCAGATATAGTTGGAGCAGGAGGGTGTTCCCTGAAAACATCTTATGGTTTAGGATGAATTCTTTTTGGTGGAGGGAGTTAGATTTTTAAAATTATATTTTACCAGTCTTCTCCCAAGGGAATTAAGGTTTTAATATGCTTCACCTTGAGGCCTTCAAAATGTCGTCTTCTTTTTGGATTGTCTCAACTATCTTGGATAGCATTCCTGTACATACAAATATTTGGCAGGTTTAACAGCAAGCGAATATCAAATTACAGTAACAGATTTGTGGGCACACTCTGGTCCAGCTAGACAGACAGCTAAACACTATAAAGTGTTCTGTCAAATAATTACTCCAATAAAATTTCATTCTCCATAGTGGCCATGTTATCCAGATCAAATCCTTGGTCCTTCCTTAAAAAAATTGCTCAGAACATGCTTGTTTTCCCCTTCAGGCACCATTAAAACAAGCCACCCAAATGATGAAACAGAAATGCATTCAACCCATTATTCTTGGAAGAAAAAGCTGTTTCAGGCCAAATCCAATTATGTACCATGTTTGTAACTTCATTCCAGAAAACCTTTGGAGCCAAATATGTGCATGTTAGCCATTATGGGGCATTTCTTAGCAAACAATCTCCTGTTGCCGTAGTCATTCATCCCCATCTCACCCTTGCAATGAATTCCAACAACTGGCAGATCTGAGCTGGTTGTTCACATGAAGGTGAGAAGTTGGGTGGTTGAGAGCAGCATGACAGTTACCAGAGGCTTGACAAGATCTCCCCCCTTTGCCCACCTCTGATGCCTGGCACTTCCCAACGCAAGGAGCAGTTCCTGAGGCAGCAGCTTCACAACTGGGACCCAACTGTGGGTTAGTGCTTCACTCTTCATCAGGTATTAAGCCCATCACTGTACATGACAGCTCTTGACGCTGTGAAATGCAATCCTGCCTCTTTATGGGCTCTGTGGGTTACAGAGGGTGGTGGGTAACCATAGAAACGATGTTGTAAAACAGCATGGGAGCTGACGTGTAATAAAGTGCTACCACCATGCAACACCTGAACAGAGCCCTTCAGGAGGAGTCATTATGGATGTGTTTGTAACGGGTCTGCGCAGGGATGTCCTGTGCAGAAAGTCAAGCACGGGCTGGAGAATAGATTTAGCATGGGAAGGCAGGTACCAACCATTAATGCAACTTAAAAGTCCTTAACTTAAAACCCAGAAACCCACTATATTTACACTGTTTTTCATTCAGCTTCTGAAAAGAGCAGGTGATGCTGAGCCCTGCTCCCTGTCCTCACACACCTTTGGGGCTGTGTTCACTGAAATCTCGTACCAGCACGTGTAGGACCCTGCAAGCCTGGTCAGGATTTTCTGGAGGAAAGCCTGGCTCTTCTTGGCTTGTTCCACAGACCATTTCATGAATGGAGGATACACTTCTGGTCACACAGAACCAATTAAATATGAGATATCCTAGAAATAATGGTATTCAGTAACATACAGTAACCTGCAGAAGCAGGTTCACAGATCAAAATCATAAAAATATCAGCTTCTATTCATTCAAATAGAAGTTGAACGCCAATGTCTGTTGGTGCTCCAACAGACATACCACACCAAGGAGATTTCAGTCTTCACGCTGAGCTTCCTGACTGTTTCTTTCAAGAAGTTCCCATGAATCTCAGTAGACTGGGGGGACTGTAGAAGGCACAACTGTAAAAGCCATGGCTTCAGGAGGAGAGGAAGAGCAGATGCTCTTCCTCCAATTCCATTATTCGTCTGTGCTGGGGACAGTCACCATCTGGACCTGAGATTTCAGGCCAGTATTATTCCTTCTCTTACCATATCTACATCTTCAGCAGTAGAAAACAGTAATGAAAGTGCAGCACGGTCCTATACTGACACTGGTTTTTGTCTGTGAATTCTCCTGTACGCGGGACATGATAATAAATCATACGCAGAGCATGCTGATCGATTCTGTCCAAGCAGTATGTTAGTCTCCAGGGCCAACAAACTAGCAGTTAAATAAAGTTTCCTTACTCAGTGTGCTATGCTGCAATAAAAAAAGTTCTTCTGCATCCCAGACAGGCCATTTAGCCTTCTGTGCATGAATGTCACAAAGGTACACATGTAGGCATTAGGAAATGCTCCCACCTGATGTTCTCAAAGTGAGCTCTCCATCAGCTCAATGTTCCCCCTATAGTTGTCCTAATAATTAATGGAAAATAGAGTCCTCTGGGAAAATTGTCACCAGGTAATTAATAAAGAAATGAAAATGAGAGAGCAAGAATAAAGAACAGAGATGTTGCAGAAAGCCTGCAAATTGAAAGAGGTGGACTTACAGTTGTGATTTCCTTCCCAGTCTCAGAGGAAACATAACACATGCTCCATGTTCATCAACGGCTCACCCAGGACTCTCTGTTTCTTCCATTCAGACTTCTGAAACAAGAGACATTGTGATGGAAATGTTTGCTCCTTGCCACGTTTCTCAATAGCCCTGCACACACAGACTTGCTTGCATGGATAAGGGAATGGCTGTCAAGGACAAATCTCCAGAGCCCTGCAAGGATCTATTACCAGGTGATCACTTGAAAATAAAGGTCACTGGTTTTATTTCTACTGTGGGTTCAATCTGCTTATCAGTTTGATGGGGGTGGTGCTTTAAAACCCAGGACGGATGTCCTTTCTCTATCAAAGCAGTGATGAAATGTCCTTTTGCCTCAGCATCTCTGAAATGCCTCCCCAAAGAGTGAATGTTCTTCCTCATGTTCAAGCACGTTTATTTCACTGCTCCTAAAGGAGACTAGAGAAGAGTTTAAAAAAACCCCAGACTTTCAAGGTCAAAATTTATGTCCTCTTGGGAAATGGGGCTGAGAAACCACGACTGGAAATGCCCAGCTCCCAGTGATGTCTCAACCTGCAGTTTGCCAACATGAGTGCCTGAGCTATCACAGTTGCTGGGGAATCCTGAGAGGTAAGAGGATGAAGATGGATGGTCTTATGATTAAGCCAGAAAACAGGGATTCAAGAGATCTGGCATCACTTATAGACCTCCTGCACTGACTTTGGGCAAGTCAATTAACCTCTCCGTGCCTCTGCTTGCCATCTGTAAAGTGGAGATAAGAGACTTCCCTACAGCACAGGAGTGTTCGAAGGAGACTTGTGCATTTGACAGATGCTCTCATCCGATGTCAACAGGAGTCATGAGATTTCATTGACAGGAGAGTGATGGAGTGGAGAAGACCCACTGCCATTTGGGGTTACGTAGTTTTGTGAAAACTCAATAGGTATCCGTTCTGTTTCCCTCACCACCTCCTTTGCACCTGTCTGTCTTCCAAGGCACGAATGCTCTCTTGACTGAGCACTGGATCAAATACCAGCTGTGGGAACCCACAAGTCTCACAGGATGCTTCCCATCCCTCAACAAGGGCTCAAGCAGATCAGTGAGGATTTTTGCCACTAAAAAAAAAGTAATGGAAGGCTCAGAAAAAAAGCCATGGAGACGTCAGTCCTGCCTTACCCCTGTGAGTGTGGAAGTGCCCAAGAGGAAAGGCTCTGCTGCCCTGGATCCCACTGCTCTTGTGCCCACAAAGCACCTGGATAAATCTCCACTCCTGCAGGAACATTCTGCCCATTGCAGCAGTGCGAGGAGCATCACAGCTGGCCTGGCTTGTCCATCTCCCCCACCATGCCACAGGGGCTCACTAATCCATCCAAACCCTTTACAGCTCTGCAAACAAGGGAACGTAATTTGCCATTATGTTTTTTTATTTCTGGATTTTTTTCTAAGACATCAGAAAAGAAAAGCATTCCTGTGCTTTCACAGGGAATGCTATATTTCCCCTACAAGCTTCACAAGACAGAGTTAAAGCATCTAATCCCAACCCTGGCAGAGCCTGCCTGACCCTTCTATGCGAGACTTGGGGGGGGATTTCTTTCCCTCTCCTGTTGTTGATTTTTTTTTCTTGTATTAAAATCCCATAGTGTTATTAAAAGGAATTGTTCAATTTCTTTAATTGGCTCAGAAGATAAATTCTTCCCTCAGCCCGGGGGTCATGGCCATCAGCAGCTATTTATTAGCTGCATTGATTGAGAAGAACAGCCTTTAAATGGAAATAAATTGAATTCTATGGCAAAGAGGATTCCATACAGGCTATTAATGTAAGACGGGGAGCTTAGCAGTTTTATTTATTTATTTGTTCTCCTCCTTGGCTCCTAGCTATCCTCAAGCTCCCAGCTACTTCCCGTGTCTCCCACCAGCCATCCCCTCCTTACCGTGGGGATTTCCTTACCTATGTGGGTGAGAGCAGGTACAGGAGTGATGGTGGTGATGGAGACTTGGATGAGCTCAGGGAGGCTTCAAATCAGGTCCCCAGGAGCCAGTGGAGGAAGGAGAAGTGATGGGCAGCAAGACAAGATATCCACATGCATGCACAATAGACATGAGAGGGGGAACAGAGCTCTCCCACTTTCTCTGGGGCATTTTTATTACATTTTTGTCTTCTCCACTGCTCAGAGATTGTCTTTGCCACTCTTGCCACTCCCTGGCAGCTCCAGAATACATTTCATGGTGCTTGCTTTCATTCCAGAGTTTAATTGCTTGAGATTGTTACTTGTAGGCTGTTAATTTATTAAAACCAGATCTCCTATATTACTCTGGAGCCCAGAAGAATCTTTGCCTTCTATTAAAGGCAGTGGCACGTGCCTGCTTGTCTTTTTTTCTCTGGTCACCTCTGTAATTGCAGCCCTCTGCTAAGATGGAAAAATCCCCCGTACCAGCTAAGCATTCTCCACAGGGTGGGTGGGCTGAGGAACACACACAGGAGACAAACTCACTCAGGGTGTAAACACATGTAACTTCTGTGATGCCCCCAGCGGAGTGTGTGATTACATTGGAGACACACAAAACCGCTAAGCTTTTCAGGTCAAGTTTCCCCAGGAGGGACAAAAAGTGAAGTCAGGGGCTGCTGGCAACAGTCACTGCAGACCGTCATGCAGACCAAACCTTGCCAAAAAACAATGATAGGTCCCCACAGCATCCAATACAGCCAGCACTGCCCTCACCCAGCTAAGCACAGAAAGATCTTCCTTGGTTGTATGGGCCATCTTTTGAGTCAAACGCATCCCTCAAAGCTAGACACTTGCACCATATACTGGTGCCATGAGCACAGATGAGAGTCATATACCAGGAGATATATAGAGAGATATATACATCTCCATATACCAAGAGATAAAAAGGTGGCTGATACAGGCCAGAAACTCCCTACTTCTTCTCAACCACCATCTCTCTATCAGGTCCCTCCCCAAGGCTGCCTAACTGCCTTCATCATGCCCTGACCCTTCCCTGCCTTTGAAGGGTTTCCTTGGCAGGCCCATGCAAACATCTGATCCTACAGAACTGCTCAACAGCATCTGAAATGAGGAACTAGCATCCCTTAAGGCAGTGCCTGAGCCTGGTTTTCAAACTCATAAAGGAAGGAAATCCACAGACAATTGGGAGATGGAAAATCACCATATATTTAAGATACTGCTGAGCAACAGTGTGGGGGATGTCTGCCCCTCTCAGACTGTTTTCTGTGTTCCTGCTGTCATAAGAAGCAAATACCCCTCAATACACTACAGATATTGGAGTCAACAACCCACACAGTCCCCTTGTGTCATGGCACAGCCCATATTTTAGAGACACAGTATGCAGTCTCCCTTGTATTTGGGTGCCTCTGATTTGTATCCTCACTTAGGTTTGGCACTGAGCTTCACATACGTAAAAGTGCAAGTCCAGACATGAGATAAAACCATCACCAAATGTTGGGACAAGGCACTGGATCCAGCCCAGCTGGGGTATGCCTTGTGAGGTTTCCAGCCTGTTGTCAGGAGGGCTCAGGAGTCTGAGTTCTTTTGTGGTCCAAAGGCCACTGATGCTCCATGAGGCACCAAGACAGCCCATGGCACAGTTCGCAAAAAGTGAGTGTCTGGGGCAGAGCTCCCAGAACTTGCAGGCAGGTGTGGGCACAGGCAGAGGTGCAGGCAGAGACACAGACACAGGCACAGGTACCAGCTCTCGTTACCCACCAGCCAGCAATTATAACAGAAAACCAAGAGTAAAACAATAACATTTTGTTTACCTCCTAAGTAGTTAGGTCATTTTAGCACTCTGCCTCCAAGTGCTAGATGATAAAAGGATACAAGACAGGTGGTAGCTTTCTATCCAAAACAGTGTGGGTGCATCTGTGATTTTAAAGAAGTTGAGAGTAGCTGCTTCAGACTCCCAGTCCTAGAAGTGATGGGGCTGGAGGTGGTGGTACGAGCTGTAGGTTGAACTGGATATGAGGATATCTCAGGGATACAGAGCTGGGGTCAGCTAGACTAGCTGCTCCGGTGCCTGTGGACTGGCTTTGACCTACATCCTTCGAAGATCTGGTTCCTTGTTCCTGAAACAGCCTGCATTATTCTAGGTTTGCTTTGTTTTTACCCAAGTACTTGATTCATTTTAAGTACAAATGTCCCAGGATCTAATCTGAGATCTGCAAGCAGGAGCACACAGCAATAGATTGCACTTACAAAGATCCCAAAACCCCATTTCACTTAGATTAAACAAGGCAGTTATTGTGTTTTAATATAGGAATTGATTATTATAAGTATGTGTATTGAGCTTAACAGCTTAGATTTGTATCTATTTCATCACTGTTAATCTTTGATAAATATGTTTTTAATAATCTCTAGATATTTATTGAACATAAAACTGTCTTGTGAAATTAAGAGTAAGATTGCTAAAGATACTTATTGTACACTACTTCAACACAAATTCATTATTAAAAACCTTTCACTGAGGTTTATTTTAACCACAGCATAACAGATGTGCATAGTTAATCTATAATAAATATATTTCTAATAAACTATTGATATTTAACCTGCAGTAACCATCTTAATAAATATGATACACTGAAATGGCTATTGGGCAAGCTGCTCTTTTTAGCTCTGTCAAACACTTGGAGGATATAGGACAAGAAGGGAGAAAGCTGTGACCTGGTAGAAGGCAGTTTATCAGTCCTCCACAGGCCTCACCTACCCTGGCCACTGGACTCATTGCTATTTCAGTCCCCAATTCTCCAGCCCCATGTTCTTACATGGCTCTGCCATTTGATCTCAGTCCTGAGTCTAATTAACATTTGGCCCCAGCCGTCTGCATGACTCCAGCAGGCTGTGCAACAGAAAGGCTATCAATTCAGCTCCTGGTGCCCTCAGATGATGCTCTGTTTGCCCAATAGTTTTGCAAAGTTGATAAAGACCCTTGAGGGATCAGGAACAGACCCATACCCCTGGGGTGGAAAAAACACAGGCTTTCTGAGAATATGGATCAACAGAGACACTCAAATGAACATATTTCAGCTTTGAACTCAGTGGAGGCCTCCAAATGCCTTTGACATTTGAACTAGACAGGAGTCTGACTCCAAGCCATCAGAGGCAAAAGACTTGACCCGCAGTGCTGCTTAGACCCCCTGGGATACTCTCAAAGATGTATTTGTCATTCTTTGCATCACTTAATGACTGAGGTTAGTTGCAACAAGCCAGCTCTAACAGATATGCACAAAATTTCCCGCCCAGCACTAATCAAATTGGAGAGGAGCAGAGTAATTCCTCCCATTTCCTCTCCTCTGGGTCCTGCCCCATTTGTTATATGGCCACTCGTACAGGCCCTGTAATCCTTCCTGTAAGCTACTGTCTGATTCCCATATATCAGAGAGAGCCAAAGATCTTAACATGCAACTTTTAATTGAGCTGTTATCATCTGCCACAAACATTAAATTAATGGTCCTACATCATAATCATAAATTCATACATAACCCCATGCACCAGCAAATAACTTTTTGCAGTGATACTACAATGGTAAGCTGATTTGTAAGAAGCTCATGCTACCCAGGAATCCTAATTAACCAAATTAACACCATCGCTTCAAATCATGTCCCAGCAGTAGGACATTTCTGATTGGCCTCAGGCTGGAGCAAAGCAGCCAAATGAAAACCTGACAGCATCTCTGCAGGTCCAGCAGGCCAACCCTTTACTGAAGGAAATATCTGCTGCCCATCCATGTGCACAAGGAAGGGAACAAAAAATCTCATGGGCATTTGTAGGTACCAGTCCAAGACAGACTATGGGATAGCAATGCTGTGCAACAGAGGAGCAGTTCTTGGTTTCTCATGCATTTCCCAAATGTAACCCACAGCATCAGGAACCCCTTCCTGACATGCTGTCTTGCTGCAGGGTGTTATGCCACTGCCAAATCCCCCTGGGGAGTGCCAAATAGTGCCTTGGATGAGCCAAGCAGTGGGTCTAGGGTCATGGAACAGAGCTGGCAAGAGAAGCCAGTGTGGAGCAGTCTCCACAAACCCCAAACCCATCTCCCTGAACCCACTTGTTTGTGCTGGTTTCCACTTGCGTCTTGCCCAAGCTGTTTAGAGCTCAACACTTTTTCTTTTTCCCCCTTCAGGGTAGTTAGGGTTTTCTATTTCTGCCATTGGGAAAACAACTTGCTATTTTGGGAGCATGTGGGATTCAAGCCCACGATGGTCTGGGTACTCCCTGCATGAAGAACAAGAGCCTCAACCTGTGTGCCAGAGGGAGCAGCTCACATCTCTCTCCATGTTCAGCCTGGACAATAGGGTGGCTCAGTCCCACCGGGGTCTTCACATTGGGGTGTCGAATGGCCTTAGCTCCCCAGACACAAGTCCCAGAGCTCCCATGCCTGCTCTGAACCAATGCTTTAAAAGGTGGGGTGCACAGTTTGGACCAAGAGAAAAAGGAGGCTGCTACCAGAAGTGGGGTTCGAACCCACGCGGGCATACGCCCATTGGATCTTAAGTCCAACGCCTTCACCACTCGGCCATCCTGGTGGGCTGTAGGTGCTTCCCTGGCCCACCAACTCCTCCTCTGGAGGGCACACACTCCACCAAGCCTTTGAGGTCCCAATCCAAGATACTTCCTGAGCTCAGCAACATCTTCCCCTCCTCACTGCTTTCCTTTATGTCCCAGCAAACTGGTGAAAAGTCTCATTGGGAGGCACCAAGTCTCATGGGCCATGGAGGACAGCACAGCCCCTGTGTGCCACACTAGGTCCTTGTGCAAGGACTGTAGTCACTTGTGATAAATGCCACCAGGGACCCTGGTGCAGGAAATTCATCTCTGGATGATGATGACCAGACCCCACTGGGCCCCCAGGGGGAAAGGAGCAGCTCTGACAGCCCAACAGCACTCAGCCAGACATGCCACTGTTCTTGCATCTCAGGTCCCACTCCTCACCCCCTCCAGCCCACATTTGGAACTCTACTAGGGCATTCAGCTGGAAAAGACAGTGAGGCAGGAGAGTGTTTCTTTTTCCTTTGGGGAGAGGTACAGCTTTTTTACTGCCATCTGGGGAAAAGAATAAAAAAACAAACACAAAAACCTCTGTTGAATCACATGGGATTCAAACCCACAGCCCCCAAGTACCTATGTGCAGAAGGTCTTTAGCCCTTAAGCCACAGAAGCCTGATAATATCTGTCTCTAATTTCAGCCACCCACATTCTTCCCAGGCCAGTACCTTCACACAGGGATGCTATCACACAGAGAAATCTGACCAAGCCTTTCCACCAGAGGATCCTGCCAGCTGGAGACATGCTTGGCCAGGCAGTCCTGGCCCTGTCCTGCTTGAAGATGAGAGCAATTCCCTCCTCGATTCCCCAGGGACTGCTCACAACTGTGCCCTGGGGTAGCTGAGCTGCTTGGAGGGCTTGCAGTTGGCTGCTACAAATGTGAGAGGCACTAGCCAGAAAAAGGAGTGTTTCCAGGTCTCAAAAGAGGGTGACACAGAGCTCCTCAGTCAGGAGGGGTCACCCTGGCCTCCAGAGATAATTCAGGAGTGCTAGGAAGCAAGGTAGAAGGACCTCAGGCATCCCACTGAGGGATGCTGCAGGTCCAGCAGAAGACTGGGTCAATCTACTCACATCCAAAAATCCTGCCAGGAGGAAAATTCACCCCCTTAGGTGCCAAAAGGGGACAGCAACTTTCCCTGTTTCCCTTTGCTCTTCATATTACAGTCACAGCTATCTACTATGCCAGTCCTTGTGTGCAGAATCACAGCTCAGCATCCCTGGATGCCTCCAGCTGCAGCACCCGCATTAATATCAAATGAAGCCATGCTCACCAAGGGTGATGTGCTTACCAGCTCCCGAGGAATCTGCTCCTAATGAGTGACTTCAAAGCATTAATGAGCTTGCAAAGCTCTCCTTTTCATTTACAGAGCTGGGCCTCGCATGCTTGGCATTAAGACAGGGGTCACCCATCAGGCAAAGAGAATGTGTGTGCATGTCGGTGAATACAATATATTTGTCTTCCTCAAAGAAGCAAAGATTAATCATGCCCTCTCTGAAAGGAAACTTTTATGCCACGTCTGCTCTTCACAGCATGGAGAGAAGGGACCTGCCCGCAAGGATGTCTATGACCCACACTGCTCAGATCCCCATAGTGCCCAATGAGCCCAGTGTTGAAGTTAAATCCCACCTTAACCCTTTGGGTCCAGGCTGGGAAATGCTACTTGAATTAGAAGCCTGAGGGATTAATGAAGTGGTGGAATTGCGCTCCAGTGCAGGCTTAAGGCATGCATGGAGGGAGTGGTATGGATGTGTGAGAGAGCAGGTCTGGCTGACACTTCCCGCTCTGTGGCATCCTCCTAGCACAGGCAAGTAAAGGAGATGTTGGCATGGAACAGCAAGGGCTGCAAAAAGCATCTGCTGCTCTCTCCAGGGACCTCTCTCTCCCAGCCACAACCCCCTCCAAGCCTCCCTGAGCTCACCATAAATCTCTGTGTTGAAACAGCCTCTAGCGCCTGCCTGGCTACCAGCCCAGTTGCACCCATTTTAGGAGCTGAGCCTATCCGTCCTGCTGAGCTAGGAGGAGACCATGCAAAGAAACTGTGCTGAGGGACCAGCAGCCAGCCTGAGCACGAGCCTGCTGCTGGGCACTGCTTGCCCTATTCCTCCCAAAGCCCCTTCAGCCTTTCCAGAGCCTTCTTGCTGCTGACACTCTGGTTGGCATTTGTGCTGCCACAGAGAGGTTTGGACAAGGCACAGGGCAATGAGATATCAGCTTGTCATTGCACCACTGTTGCCGAACCTTCAGGACAATCTCTATGTGCAATCTGCACTGGCACTCGCATGGGGGCAGTTCAGCTTCCCTTGCCTGGTTCAAAATTACTGTGACACAAGTCCAAGGGGTCACTGGCACAACTTGACTGTATTTGAAAATGCAGCCCCAAGCAGATGCTTCCCAGGGTCTTCCATGTCTGTGCATCATCAACAAGGTTGCTCGGCTTTACCTGCAAACCTGCACAGAGAACTGGCTGGCACTTCACTTGGGTCTGGAGTCAGCCTTGCCTCCCAGGGGCTTGTAATGCCAGCTGAACTACCTGTAGTGTCTTGGATGTCTGCTATGCAATCCCAAGCCAGGCAGGCTGTACCTCACTTGCAGCATCCCCATGAAATGACAGCTTGAAGGTGACATGGCTACAGGCTTTCAGAACACATGTTCTGTAAGAGAAAGACATTAATAATGTCCTGAATTCAAAAGGGTGTCATCCTTTGCTTCAGAAACACATTGGCAATGTTAACTGGAAAGCAGTTTCTCCTCTTACCTTTTCTCCCTCCAAAAGAGATCTCCTGGCACTCAGTGTCTATTCAGTAGATCTGTATTTAATTTAAATAGCCACTGGAGGAAACCACCATCCCACATGTTAATACTGCAGCTGGAGAGTGGCTGATTGGTAATTAAGAAAAAGGAAAAATCTAAAATCTTAAAGTTATGAGCAAGGCAGAGTGAAAATAGCACTGTAAGAGATTTCAGGCCAAAACTTCTCTGCTTTACTGATGCAGGGGCAAAAATAATCTCTGCGTCATCGTTTATGAAACTAGTTGGAAAAGAGAAAGAGTAGGATAGGGTTCTCCTCTGCTCCTCTTATGCCCTTCCCCTGCTATGAGGGCAGTTCATCATGCAGGTTACAACCATCACAAGCACTAAGTGACCCGAGTGTTTGCCACAGATCAGCCCTAACAGGGTCATCTTAGGTTAAGTAAGAGAGATGACAGCTTGGCTCCACCTAATGCAGCAGGCTTTGGGAGGGGAAATTCATGCTGCTTATAGCAACAGGGCTCCTGTATGGTGTTCATGTAGCAGTTAATGAGGAAGCTCTTTGGACTTTGTCAGGTTTTAAATACACTATTGATGTCCTACATGTAACTCTAAACTACCACATTTTGAGAGTAGCTGGAGTTCATTGACAAAAAGAAGAGCTGAACAGGGTAGCATTACTATTTAACTGGTCATCAGTAAGTTTAAGAATAAACAGGCAAGGAAGCACAGAAGATCACCCTTCCTATCTTTCCTCCCTCTTGAGAGGCAGTTCAGGAAATCAAGCCAGACTTACTTTGTATTCAGAGGGTTTTCTTTACAGAATGGCTAGAAAATACATGTTGTATTCCTATGGGTGAAAGCTTATACTCTACAGAATTTGACATGATGCCCCGCTGCTTGTTGGCTCAAGTCATCCCTGTGGAACTACAAGCCTTATGGTGCTCTATAGCTCAAGAGGAAACGTTTTCCATGAAGCTTGCAAATACTGGTATTTGGCCAGAAAACCAAAGACCACTTACTGTGGGTACACAGACTGGATTAAAAACCAGTGGAGTTGTGCAATTACAGGAGGTTATTTACCCCAGAGGGAAAATATGTTTTCTTTGTTGAGTGAGTTCTTTAAAAAAAAAACCAACAAAACCCCCATCAAACTGAAAGCAATGCAGCTACCAGAGCTAAAGTAGTAAGTCATAGAAAATAACGGTTTTGTCTACTTTCTCCTTCTCAGGAATTATCTCCCAGCTGTTTACAATTTTCCACAAGCTATTGCTAGTCTAAATGATTCTCCCAGTTATTTTCCACAAATATTTCTTGGACAACAGACAGTTTCTCAAAAAAATGAATCTTGAGGGTTCAAAGTATCTAGGCTTCACATCATCGTTTCTGATTTGGTTCCGAATGGGCTCATAGTGAGACGTCTGGAGTGAATGGTTATGGTTCAACATTTCAAAGTTATCACCTCACCACATTTAATTATTCCCATAGATGTTCTGGACAGGATGCATGTGTTGCTCATCAAGGCTTTACCTTTGTTCAGTCTGGACTAGATTTTGTGACAGATACCACCATGGACCCATCTCTCTCTGTTGCTGTTCCATGCCTTTTCCAAACACCATCACTTACAACACAGAGAAAATTAGTCAGAGCTCTGCAGAAAAGAAAGCTCAAGAACACACTGAGGATCACAGTGCTGTGATACTGATGCCTCAGATGCTAAGTGCCCAGATCACAGAGTCATAAAGGGACCTGATGTAAATGAGACGTTCAGTGCACATTCGTCTATTCTTGCCTAATGCAGTCAGCCAGAGTTTTTCTGCAGTCATCGCAGAGACAGAAACCTGGCTGATCCTGACTTGAGGCACATGATCTCTGAAGACCCCTTCCAGCCCCACTCTCCATGCCTGAATTTCAGCATATATCGGTCACCAGAGGTGTGTAAACAAGGCTTTATTAAGGGTATTCCAAAATCACACTAGAAAAACATATGTGTTGCATATTTTTATCTGCCTTTTTACATGACAGAGGGGCTAGCCATGGTAAAAAAAGGCTCAACAGAGAACTCCATCACTTTCGGGGTCTTAACTTAGGAAATACTGCAGCACACTACTCTCAGAATCAACCCAGAGGGGAAATGAGGCAATTGAGTTATCACATGGACAAATATCAACAGAAGAGGCTTGCATGTGTCAAAGAAGTCTCCTGTAATTATTTACATAGCTTGAACATAAGTGTTGGAATGAATGGGAAAAACCTTTTGCACTCCACCTGCAGCATCAGCAGTGCCCACTCCTGCTTGTTATCTCAACAGGGAAGTGTGCAGGCGACATATCACATCCCAGATGTCAAGGTGCATCTGCCTGAATTCCTAAAATGACATGTGTTCTTTAGCCCAGAGCTTGGCTCCAGGCTAAGAGCTAAATTTGATGTTCTCTGTGGCTAAAACTTCTTCAAAAACCATTCTGGGTTAATTAGGTGAGGGAAATTTTGGCTGCAGCCTGTAAAAAAGATTGGCTTGGGAAATTGTATGAAAGTCGCAGTTTTTGCAAGAGCAAAGAGAAAGAACAGGCTCATTTCTAAAAGCGCTGCACTTAAGAACTTCAGAAAAGCATGGATCTTCACTGAAATACAATAAAAGACACTGCCTAAAAGCAGAACATCTCCTCTGGCTCAGCATATCCTCTCCCAGAGGCACCACATCATTCCTGCTGCTCACAGAACAGCTTCTGTCTCCTTCTAATAACTTTATTTTTAGGCTTCTCATATTTAATTCTCTCTTTTTCCTTATGTAAGGTGCTTGGAAGGGCTGCAGTGTCAAACAATAATTACATCAGAGAAAATTTAGAATCCACAGTGTTAAAACGAGTCTTTGCTCTTGACAAGTGAATGAATGTAGGAAGTGAGGGGATACAGTTTTACCAAGGAAAGCACCCAGCTGACAGTGTAACAGCATCTCTCACGGGCTGGGAGCACCCACCTTCGGATGTCAGCAATCTCAGCTTGGAGCACATTGGTACATGCCTGCATTTGCATGGTCTGAGACCTAGATGCACATTTAAGTAATGCTATGAGCACACACATACCTCGCCCTATGAGCAGCCTTGAGGTAGGCTTAAAATGCAGTTTTTCCATCCTCTTAACACCCCTGGATTAGCTAAAGTGCATGTGCCTATAGCTGTAGCTTCACCTCAGCTGTGGATCAAGCATTTCCTGGTGCCAGGATGCACCACCATGACCACCATTAGTGCGCTTACAACAGAAGTGAGAGAAGAAAAAGACCTATCTGCTTCCCTCAATCTGTGTTTCTGAAGATATGGGAACCTACCCAAAGCAGGCTTCCAATACCTTTATAAATTACCCCCCATCATCTGTGCTGCAGTAACGGGACACTTATCTGCTGTGTTAAATTACATTGTGTTAAATTTGCATCTCAGTCCGACACAACACTGAATCTTGGACTATGCCTAGGTATTGCCACTGCCAGGGCATTAAAGGAAGCCACTGGTGACAGTCTTCAAGTAACTGGGTTGCATTTTCCAAGAAGTAATCAGAGAAGGGTGAGTTTGATTCTCCACCCATGGAGTCTATGCGGAAATCACTGATGACTGAGGACATTATGGGTGACAAACAACTTATGGAAAGAGCAGGAATTTTTTTTTCTTTCTAAAAGAGAGCACCAACTGCCTTACAGTGGACTCCAAGTAGATATACAAACACTGTCAGGTATCAGTGGGACTAACTGTCATGCAATGTCTAAAATCAGGTTGTGGTGAAGAGTAGGTGTATAGAGTGAGCTCACACATAGTGCATACAAGAAGTTTCCTAGGGATAACAAGTTTACAGAATATATATATTTTTCCCCATATGGGTTCCCAGCTGGACTTCTTTGCTGTCTTGGAAGAGACCAACTTGCTAAAAACATCAATAATGTAAAAATCCAGGATCCTTCTAATTAGATGTGACCTTTGAAGGGAACTGCTGAAGGCTGAGAACTCACCTGCTTCTGTGGGCTTACCGTTGTCTGACAGGAGGGCATCTGAACTGTGTGCATTTCTGGTTTCATTTTATCTCATGTTCATAATACCTCTTTTCACAGGCTCATAGAAGAGAGGGATGGGGAGGAGGGCAAACCTGTGAAGTCTCTGCTAGTCTTTCCACAGCTTCAGCTGCAATGTCGGTCCTCTGTCTGGCATTTGAGACCCTTCACTTTGCTTTTCCTGCTCCAATTCATGCCACCAGCTTGGCTCCTGTCCTTCCAGTCCTTTGCTCCTCCTGCTGAGGAAAGGCCTTAGAGGCGCCAAGCCATCTCAAGGTGGAGCTGGCCACCAAAAGAGCTTTCAACACAGGCAAACTTTCCCAAGCTGTATGGTTGGTGGCTTCCCTGGAAACTGGAAAAGAAACTTCCAAAGTTGAAAAGATAGATTAAAAAAAAAAAAAATCTTCAAATTTCTGCTATTTCTCTGCAACTAAGATTTTTCTTCACACTCAATTTTCAGAAAAGCCACAGTCAAATTAATACTAAGCCTCTCTGAAGTCCTGTGGACATCAAGCACTTATCTCCCAATGGCTTTCTTCAAAACTCCTGATCATAAACAACAGACGGACAAACTCTAGCATATTTCATTCATTCATCTGCTGTCTTTTCATTGGGTTTTTGTGTGTGTGTGTGTGTTTGGATTTTTTAAAGTAAGATATAGTCTTTCTTCTGGGATTTATAGCTTGATTTTGTAATAATTAGGCAAAGTAAACCATGTGAAGATTTTTTATGATCTGCTTTAAATGTAGAGTTTTGGAAAGCAGACAATGAAATTATTATTATTATTTTGCTGCACAGCTGTGCTAAAGCATAGGGGAAAGAGTGAAAAGACACTAGTAGTTATTTGGCTTTCAATTGCTATGACAAAGCAAATAACAGCTTTGATCTTGGTCCACAATTGAGTTAATTGGTAACACCTCAAATTGCATGTCCTAAAAACCTCCTAATTAGCAGCTAAACGCAGGATAAACTAGGTAGCATTTGTTCATTTGTCCTCCAAGAGGACCTGTGAATTCATAATAGACAGCTAAACTTCAGATCCAAAAGCATCTGATTTAGCGTTGTGTATATGCAAGAAGTGATGCACGTACGTGTGTGCATGTTCGTTCTTGTTCTGTGTTTGTACAGCACCTAGCAAGATGGCACTGAGGTCCCTAATGAGTTCTCTAGAAAACTGGGACCCATTCTAAAAATACATATAGTATTTTCCAGGAGACTGCTGCCTCCAGCAGTCTCTGGGTTAGGGCCTGCTGAGAGACATTTGCTGTTGCCTCCCCTGTTTAATTTTGGAGAGCTCCCAAGGAGATTCCCTCTCTTTGCTCTTTCATTTACCTTCCAAGCCCCTCACACCCCAGGAAGGTACTCAGAGCACTGTGGGAAGAAATGATCCAGATATGAGCAGCGAAGGGGCTGGGAAAAAAAAAGCAGATGTGTTGAAGAACCTGATGCAAAGACCTGTTCTATAAAAAGGAAATTTCTGTGGAGAGTGCTAGAAATTATACACACAGGCCAGCAATTCAGACATCCAAAGTGCACACTGTAAAACGTGGGCACTGAAGACATTGTGATGAGATGACAGTTTACACTGTAATGAGGAAGCACAGTCAGAGTCCTTTAGCATATGTCTGCAATACAGCTCCAGAAACAGAGGTCAACATTTCTTGCCTGCCTGATGGCCCCCTAAAATGAGTTCATGCATCTCAGTCCATCTTTTGTTTAGTAAATGCCTGCAGCACAAGGCCATGGCAGGACGTCTGGTGTTGCTAGGAATAAACATCTTTGCCACAAAAGGGGAAGATTGGTAACTCATGAAGGCAGCAGCTGTGTTTCAATCCCGAGTAGCATCTGGGACACTAAGGCTGACTGATAAAAGCAGGAGGCAGTAAGATGAACACTCAAAAATTCAGAAAGAACTGCTGGGTGCAGAAGCAGAAGACAAGACACTGGCAGAGCATTTTCCCAAAATGCACCATTAGTCTTCCTGTAGAGATGGATGGGGGAGAAGTTTTGCAGCAGCTGTCCACACTGCATTCTTTCTCCTTTCTTTCTGTAAAGCACTAACATGGACAGAGATGTCTGATGACCTCCTCCTGTCTGTCTCCTGAGGGAGAGCCACGTGAACACTTTAGCAACCCCAGTCCAGCTGCCATTAGTTGGATGTGAGATGTAGGGACCTGGTGACACACTGTCCAGTCTCTTGGTAAGGACATAATCCCAACCCAGGGATGAGATCATATTAGTCCTGTACCTAGACTGATGGAGAGAGACAGGACTTACCCCACTAGAGGAAAAGTTTTGTTTGAGGCAAGCGCCTTCCCTCCAGCTCTCTTCCACAGTAGGTGAAACACAACTAATGTCATAAGATCAGCAAGCATTTAACAAAAGCTCTTCTTCAGGCACTCTGCTCTGCTGTTTGCCCGGCTGTATGAGGCAGATTGCTGTCTCTTATTAACTGAATAAACAAGCAGCGAAAGTTGAGCAAAATGGAAACACATACACAGCTTGTCTGCAAATAGAGACAAACGCCTCCATCGCATGGTTGCACCCAGCTGTCTGGCTGTTACCTGCTTAAATGGCTTTAATTCCTCATTAAGGTCAATGCAGTCGTAGCTTCTCCTCCTGGGTGGAAAACCCTGGCTAATGAAATGCTCAGGTTTGTATTGAGTCCACCTTGATGCACCAGCCGAGCATTTTGAGGAGCTGAGGCGGGTGCCCTGGTCTTTGTTCTGCAAAGGTGAGTCCCCAGCCTGGACCACGGGAATGGGACTGTGTAGGCACAGCAGCTAGCTTTAGCGAGCAGAAGCACCTCCACAAATGCCCACTGAAATGACAGGGTATCTCCAGTTTTCAGTCTCTTGCCTAATCCTATGCTGCAAGGAGCACAGAGACCCCCTGCCTCTAAGCCAGTCCTGCCCAGGTCTGTGGTCCTTCCTCCTGGCTTCCCTGGGCTGGCCCCACTTCTAGCAAAGGGTATTTATTCAGCTTATGTATCCCTTCCTTCTACCATTTACGCAGCCCTCCTGCTTTCCTCTGGGAGTGTAGATGGGATGAGTAAACTGTCTTTATATACAGTCTGAGAAGTTTGACTCTGAGTCTCATTTATTACTTTTCAATTTCTTTTAGCTTCTCCTTTCCAAAGATCAGAGCTCCTGACCAAGTTTTGATGCAGTCCATGAGGTTGACAAACATAGCTAGACTATGATTGTGCATAGGAAGCTATTTGTCCTGAACCACATCCTCCATGTTTCTCAAGGCAAAATCACAAAAAAAACCCTTGTCTTGCATGCCTGCAAAGTAACAGTTCCAAGGATAATTTCAAGTATTGAGACATTATTTCACTAAACATTGTTGGCCTGCTTATATATGGGCAGGCCATTATCACCCATTATTGGTGATTTATTAGCTGTAGGTTCCTCTTAGATCTTCTCCAACACTGTGCACTCAATATCCTCCTTCAGAGAGGCAGCTGGGAAGACAGCCCTATCAAGATATTTGCATTATTGTGTCTTATGACTCATGTCCATAGGATCGTCTCCACTTAGACTCTGTATCTCACTGGATTCAGGGGAATCTTACAGAGCCCTACAATATATGCAAAACCAGAAGATCCTCTTGGATTGAAGAATTATGATACCAGCACCTCTAAACTGCTTTTAGCGGCTTTCTGTGCTGCCTCTGGCTCAGAAGTGCTTAGTTTGCTGACAAAAATCATAGACTCGTACACATTTGAGATGGAAAAGCCCTGCTAGGTTCAGCTAGTCCATTTCTCCTACCAAGGAAGGAATATTCCCAGCAATCTGTTTTCCGTGCTACTTCGTCTTGTCTATTTTTAAACATCCCATGTAGCAAAAATACATTTAGATTGTCAGGGTTTCAGAGCCAAGTTAGCTGTGGAAGTACCAGCTGTAGCCTAACCTGCTTTGTCTGGTGGCAGCAGCTAAATTGCTCTCTGCTGCCTTTGAAGTCAATGGTAAAAGTCTTATTGGCTTCTGTGGGAGCATTCTCAGGCCTTTGGTATGGATGATTAGAGCAAATAGCTATGGAGCACTGATAAGCCATTCTTACACTATCGCTTTCCAGGCCGTAACTGCATTTTAATAGGCAAGAAATTGTCTCAGCAGCAGTCAGGGTGCAATAATAGCACTGCCATGCAGGGCACACAACAGACTGGGTCTGCACAGAATTGACTCCTGCCATGACCATAGAAAATTATATCCACACGCCCAAACAGGTTTGGTGGGGTATGTGATCCAAGGGGAATGGTCAGAGGCAGTCCACTTGGTACCTCTTTGAACTGGAAAATCTACCAGAGGTCAATTCAGCTTGTAGATAGCTCCAGTGTGTTTTCCCTTTTCATGAATGAAGGGGGCTGGGCACATCAGGGTACCCCTTTACCTGCCTTTTACACCTTGGGCAGAACATAGCATAGGTATGACAGTGTTCTTAGCCAAAAAAAGTGAAAAAAGACCAGCCGTTGAATCACAGAATTTAAGAAGTTACCATATAGAACTTGACTCACCTTTTCCAGGAAAAAACTGTTGACAGCTACCCCACGAGATGGAGCACTCGGCAGTGGCAGTGACACAGCCCCAACAAAGCTGGGGCCTTTGCTTTCTCTTTTTATTTCAGTAACAATGGCAGGTAGTGGAAGCCAGGGTTGGATTTAATTTAGCATTTGTTGTGCTCTGCTGGGACAGTTTCCTCTGCCTCCACATTTCCTGTCTGGAAGTTCTCCCAAAAGGATGAATTAACCAATATATGACCTGTATGGGAAATGCATTTTATTGAAGCTATTTTTCTAGGGTGGAGCTGAACAGCTGTTTAACAGCGCATAGCTGCACTACATGAGACACAGTAAAAACACATAAAATGAACTGTATTCAGGTACAACTGGGCTGCAAGAAGGCAGAAGATAATTATCTCAAACTGTAATTTTTGCTTGTGTGCAGAGGGTAGTGTCCTTGCGTGACACAGCCTGCCGGCATGGGGTACCACAGCATGACAGTCAGCACAGGGGAAAGGGACCTCGGCTTTAACTTCCCCACAGCACCTTCCTGTGCCATAAACACAGAGAGATTACACCATCCCTGCAGGCCCCAGCACCCTGGCAAGGAAAACCCACATGCTAAAGCCACTTAGGCATAGACTCCTATCCAAAAACTGCTTAGTTTGACACAATGGACGCAGCAAGTGACACAGCCCTGGTATCGCTATGGGGATAGCTGTGCCTGAGATCAAGCACGGTTCAAGCCTCTTTTTTATATAAGACTTCAGCAATCAATAGGAGCTGTGTCACAGAAACAGTCCCACATTAACTTCACGGCAAGCAATATCTGCAGTCATCTCAGGGCAGATTACAGCTCTGGGTGTACACAGGGAGCTATTCGCTGCTGCAAGCCAGCACTGCCATCCGTGGAGCACAGTCCCACTGGTGATGGGTCCTGCCCCAGGCCTTGAAGGAGCATCTCTGGGTGGCAGCACTACGCTGCACATCCCAGGCAACACCAATGTGAGAGGTGGAAGCACCCAGCATCTCTGTCCAGAAGCCTCAGTAAAGTCCCTGTTTTCCATTCATGTCTCTTCCTCTCCCCCACAGTGGGTTAGCTGTGCAATTAAGTTATTGCAAATTTACATCAGGGCTGAAGAAATAAGAATCTGAACAGAAGCTTTAAAAGCCACTTTTTTTTTTTTTTTTTTTTTAAAACCCTAACATAAAACACAGC
>VZTL01030288.1:34061-45641 GCA_013400535.1 Scopus umbretta
TTTTTTTTTTTTTTTTAAAAGCCTGACATAAAACACCAGCCAGATTTACCATGAGTTTCCTGTGTGCGCCTGAGTTATATGCACAGTAAGTGTCCCATCATCATGAATTCTGCCAGTATGCTCCTTTTAATGGCACCGATCATAGGGAATTCATTTGGTCTTCATATAGCTGTCACCTGTATTACTAGCGCGATTTCATTCTAATTTAGCATTACTTAATGGTGAAGATAAAGTTAAGTGTTAGCCATGTGGGTCTTTCCTTGGCTTCTCTCTCTCTCTGACATAGCAAGAGTGCAACTGCAGGGTGTTTTATGACCAATAATTCAAAAGAGCAGGAAAAAGAAGGAGCAGCAAATATCAACTGCTTGTCAATCATCCACAGTCTTTCAGCTCAAATGGTTATACCTGGACCTCTGATCTTTTCTTCTGCGGTCTCTGATCCCCCTGTTTGTTTGGAGTTCTTTAGGTACTGCAACCATCAAAAATATATTTTTTAAAGGTTCAGGTTTAGGAAACCTGCAGTGGTTACCCACAATGACAGGAAAATGTGGTATAGAAAGCCACACCTAATGGCTGCAGTATAGCAGCCAAATTACAGCCAGCCTGTCGGGGTGGCAAAGACGGGGTACCCTACAAGCTGGCTGAACACATGAAAATGCTGTGGGGATATGGAATGGTTTTATAGCATCAGTTATACAGCAACAAGTGATTTGTCTTCCCAAGCCCCTGTGCCCCCCCTCTTTTCCCCCAGCTCGGAAAGGTAATCATTCTGTATATATCACTATCTTGTTTAAACTGGAGATTAAAAGCTACAAAAGTACAACTTAATTGAACCCTGTATTGTGTTATTACAAATGCTGCCGACCTCACTTGCAGTCCATTATCAGAGGGTTGTGCTGAATGCTTTAATTAAAGACAATAAGGCTAATAAAAAGGCATCATTTTCCTGTCTCCAGCGCTGCTGGAGAGTTGGGGCTGATGAGATTATTTCCTGCTAATGCTCTTCTGTTGTTGTTGTTTTTAAATCTTTTTCTCCCCATGGTTTGCAAATACTGTCTGAGCCTGACTTGTACAAGATTCATTAAGAACAAGAAAAAATCAGTTTTGTTTCTAAAATGTTCACTAATATCTGATGAGGAGATCCCCTCTTCCAGATGATCCTGGGTGCCTCACCTCACCTTTTGCTGCTTTTTAGCTTTCAGATCCAGCCCCAGTGAAAGAAAAAGCTTCCCTGCACAGGCATTTATACAAACTGACTTAACGATGCACTCTGCCCACAGCACTCCTGCACATGGCACCATCTCCAACCCTCCCGTTTGCAGGGAGGACAGCGTGATGACAGTGCTACTTGCCAGAGGGCAGGATTTAGGCCAGAGTGAGTAATGCAGCACCTCACCATAATTAACATGCTGCTTACTAATGGCCCATATGTGCCATCTCTATTTACTTTCATACTGATAGTATTAACGATACCAAACCAGCAGTGTTTCCAAAGCCAATTAAGGCAGTCTCGCTGGGCAACTTTGTCCCTCCAGCTTCAGCTCAAAGAGGCAGAAGAAGAGGGGGACAACGCAGGAAGGCATCAGTGAGGATCGCCATGAGGGAGGGAAGGTGCATAGCTGAGAGGGTAGCTAAAGTACTGTGGGGGAAGGGCTTGATACAAGGGAGAGCGGAAAGGTTTGCAGTAGGACAGCTCTGCTCATCTGCCCAGAGGGAATGTGCTGAGGGATAAGGGAGGCAGGATGATCTCTACCTCTGGATGCACAGGGGTGACACACCATTGCCTGTCTGCATCCCTCTGTCTTCAAGGACATCTGCACGGGCTTGACCTCATCCACCCCCTGCATACCTTGGTATTTGGCGAATGGCATAAACATGGTGGGGTGCAAAGAGGGGAATGGGAAATCACCTGGTGCTCATTGCATGGATACAGAGCAGAGATTGGATACAGATATCATTGCATGGATACAGAGCATGGATACATCATTGCATGGATACAGAGCATGGATTACAGAGCAGGCACATCCACTCACCAGCAAACAAGATGAGCCATCAACTCCTCATAAAATGGCCACAAAACAGTTAAAACTTCACTAACGATCCAAGTCATATTTGAACAAGAGACCTAACAGCAATTGGCATTGTAGCCCCACTGTGAATAAGCCAAACCATCCAGTCCTACTGTGATTAAAAACTCCTTCTTGGACAAGGGAACAAGCAGCCAGGTGCTAAGTAACTGAACTTTGCCCCTGCAAGGAGAAGAGCAAAGCACTAACCACTAAGCCAGCCCAGTTTGCCAAGACTTTTATAGGGAAGGAACTTTTACAATTAAATACAGCAAAAGGTTTCTTCCACTGTGAGCCTCTGAACACAGGTTGAAAGAAGCAAAGTCGAACGTGGAAGACAAGTTAAGGAAGAAAAAAATAAAAGAATAAAAAGTCTTGATCTGAAGGTTGCAGGCTCAAAGTAGCTAGAAACCCCATCAAGTGACTGAATGGGAACAGCAAGAGGTGGGCAAAGACCACAACTCCTCCCTGGGTAAAGGATGAAGCTGTAATGTGGAGCAGACTGACCCAGTTACATATTTCTTCTTCACGCTCTCTCTCTCTCTCTCTCTCACTGCTGCAGTTGCCAGGCTGGGATGTTGCAAAGCAAATTGTAAATGAAGTTTCTGCTATCCAAGCTGAGCAAAGAAGAAACCAGCAGCTCTGCAGATGTGGGCATCTCAAGGAGCAGCATCTCAGGCCTTTTTGGAGGAAAGGCATTTGCCTGTGCCACATCACCCCATCCAAGGTGGCTCTCCCCATCACGTCCTTCCCATTCATGTTTCCTTCATGTGTTGGCCACTGCATGTCATTTTTGGCACAGTAGGGAAATGTCCCACAGCTGGGTGACATTTGCGGCTCCATCCTCCCAAGCACACAGCAGAGGCACATGCTAATTAAATAGACTTTCTCCATCTTTCTGGTCTGCAGTTGAAGCAAAGGAGCCTTTCCCTGAGCTGGGAGGGTCCTGCAGCCCCTGCTGCTGGAGAGATGCTGCACAAAGCAGAGCTGCCCTGTACTGTCACAAAGCCAGCAAGCATGGGAGTGACATGGTGCCATCAGATATGGACATGCCATATACAAAGTGCTGCTGATACTCTTAGTTCTGAACAGAGTTGGGCACAGGAAGGACAGGGAACAGTGCCATTCCCTCACAGCACTGTCACAGCCAGGAGCCCTCTGATAGCCTTTACCATCATACCCAGATACACATGTGTGCTATTGGAGACAGGCAGCAAGAACAACTTTCTGGCCATTGTGAGGCCCTGGTCCTCTCTGCATTTGGGTACAGCATCCTTGCGAAGCCAGCTTTCAAACTGCACTTGGATTGCCCAACATGTAAGAAAGCCTATCTGGGTATGGCACACATGACACATGTCAGGCTGAGTTGGCACAAATCCCACCATGCTCCCACAGTAGGCACTGGAGGTCAGCAGGTGGCCTGGTATCCCAGGCAGGATTATGGGTTTTGGGCCCTTTTGTACCCCAAGGATAGCCAAGGATACCCATGCACACTGACCTAATGAATCTCTGGAGGCCAGGAGGTTTGAAGAAGCACCCAAGATCCAGATCCCTTCTCCACCCCAGATCTCCAAAGCATCCACTATTACTTCAGACTTACAAGACTGACAATCTTAAACCATAATCCAGCGAGTTGAGATGGGGTGCCTGGGAAGCTCTGCCCTTGATGAGCAATTAGATAAAGGAGCAGCTGCCAGGAGAGGCAAGAGAACCTACCAAGGGAAGCATTTCCAAAAGACGAGCAAACCCTTTGGAGAAGACTGTATTTTGGAAGAATCAATGCTAAATGTAGGAGCTTTAATGTCTTGTGGGGAGTCCCCAGTCTATAACTTCTAATTAGAAATGAAGAGAAAAGAACACTGAAATCTTCTGACCTTTCCACCACACAAAACTACTAACTTTTTTTTTTTTTGGCTCAGGAGTATTTTTAGGATGCGATTGCCTTATCCTCCATGAAAAAATATTTTGATGGCGGAGAAGTGGGGGTGATTGCGAGGAGATTCACACTGTCAGTCATAGCTACCCCTCCAGCTGAAACAAGGGATCTCCAGAAAAGGAGTGGTGCAGATACTGAGGCAGATGGTAAGCAAATATGAAGCCAGGTAGAGTTCATTTTGTAAATGGTCACTGTGAGCCCACTTTTCAGCATCATTTGCTCACTTAAAGCCCTGCTCCTTCCTCATGAGCATTTTCAGAATAGGGTGAAAGTAGGGCTTTGCCTGTGTGTTGTGGGTTTATCTCTGCACCAGCTGAGGTGATCCTGGGTCCCATGGACAACCTGGTAGAGCATTTTTTTCCAATGCACCAAATAAATATTGCTGTCGTGGGTGTATTTTTCCATACCTCAGCAGTTCTGAGGAGTCTACACTACAAGATGATTTGCCCAAAGCAAAGTCCCAGTCCGACTTTCTCCCCCTTCCCTTGCATTTTTCAGCTGTGTTTCACAACCCAAAATACTTACAGAGGTACAGTGTCATGCCTAACTTACAGAAATGCCAGTACTCAGGCTTTGCAGAAGAAACAAGACTAAAAGATGACTCCTTGAGAAATGAGGAACTTCATCTTTTGCCAAGCAAGGTACAGGAGCTCTATTTTTACTTATCCAGAAGAGCCTCAGCACATCCATCTGTGTTCATCCCTCCCCTTCTAGAACGTTTTGTCTGCAAAAGAAGCAAAATTATCCATCAGTGACAACCCTAGCACTAAGATTCAAGCCCACCAGCCCTTTTTATAGAGGCACATTCCTGCCCAGGCTGCTAGTCGAGGCTGCTGTAACACACAAGGAGGGCAGTACCCTAAAGGAGTGAGAGTGGCTGCCAGAGGAGTCTGCATCCCGCTGCCCGGTTCAGCCTGCAAGGGATGGCGGGAGACCAGCAGCCATACAGCTGGGGCCAGTACAATGGGCTGTCACTCTCATCAAGCAGGAGGGTAATTAGGGAGCACTTCTTCAAACACAGCTGCCTGTGCTATTCGAAAGCTGCCATGCGCTTGCTCTGAACAGGGAACGCCATGGCCCACCAGTGCAGAAGCAAAATCACCCACTTCCCTCACTGCTGCCCCAAAGGAAAGCTTTGGAGCCAGGAATCATTTCAGAGAGGTTGGTGGTCGGTCACCACTTTCCAGCCTTCCCAACCCACAATTTGCTCTACCAGCATCTTGAACAGAGGGAAAAGAGTCGGTCATTATAGATGTGTCCTCAGGAAGAGATAAACCCATTACATGTATTAATAACCTCTACAATCATCACTGCATGAAACTGGGCGTTTATGAGAATGGTCTCCTTTGTAAGAGTGGCACAAGCACAATGCGGGATGTATGCCAGATTCAATAGGTGAACCAAAAGATTTAGAGAAGGAAAACAGTATGATTCATAAGCTGAGATTTCAGGCAAATCTCAGTTTTGGGGGGAAGCAAAATGAAACAATATTCAATGCGGGGCAACTACAAATAACTCATTTAGCCCTGGAAGGAATTTTGTTTAAACTGGGCTATTATTTGACCCTTTTATTTTCTTTTTTTTTTGTTTGTTTGTTTTTTTTTAAATGAGGTGTTCTCTCTCATTTTAAGTGAAAAAGACTATGCCAGAATTGAATTTTATCATCTAAAGATTTTTGCCTTGGAAAACTTCACCTGGTAAAGAAAAGACATGTCCCATCCTGAAACCTTCCAGCCTCTCTGTTCCCTCCCCCCCATCTCATCAGTGACATGCACTGACTCCAATTCATGAGCAGTTGCCATCCTCCTGGTACTCCACTAATTAGCAAATTTACTGTGCACTACTTGTATGTTACCCATGTCTGCAGGAACCAGATGTTTCTGCTCTCCCCACTCCCTTCTTCTCTGCCCCTTCTGCTCCCCAGTCTCCCACATCTGCCTTTCTGCTCAGAAGTCCTTCTCATAATTTCACACACACACAAATATGCTTCTTTTTTATCTGTAACATCTGTACAGTCTGACCAGCTTCCTCAGTACTTTTTCATATGTACAAACTCAATAAATAATGCAAATGAGCCACCACTTAATTATTTTCTCAGCTTGTTGCACAAGGAACAATTTGGAATGAGGACCCAAGGTGGCAAGGGGCAGCACGCTCCCTCCCAAAGGCAGGCGTATGGCGGTACTACTGCTCCCCCTGCCTCCCACCGACCCACCCTCCAGCTTTCCAGCAAAGACTCACTTCACAAAATTTAATTACTCTGCTAACATGTCCCATATGCTCTGTGGCAGGCAGGGAAGGCTTTAATTACATCTGCTCTAGACATGCTGGGGAGCACTGATTCCCCATTTCCCAGGGACCCAACACACCACCCATGGGGATGCGGGTGCTGCCAGAACCGTAAAGGTGCCTCAGCATCAGGCACTGAATACCAAAATATCCTCTTATTCCTCCTTCTATCCCTACACACACACACATCCACAGCTAAAGGTGAGGCTGCAGACAAGGGAGGGCTCTACTCTCTAGAAGAGAGAAAATCATCCCTCTTACAAAGTGCTGACCATCACCATTAATGAACTGATTAACAATCATTAATAATTAGAAAGCCCTTCCACACCATTGCTCAGTTGTATGGTGCTTGAGAGACATCATCCCTCATTTGGGAAGTGGAGGACAAAACCTGTCCCCAGCTGGCCTTCCCTTTCCCTCCATCCTCCCAGCACATCAGCGCCCAATCCGTTGGCTTTTCCCCTCCTTCTCCCACCCCATTTTACTTTTCATTTTCACAGCTGCCTCTGCAATTGCTAATTTCATAGCCATCAGGTGTTACTGAGGTGGCAGGTAGTCAAAACCATTTTGGGGCACAATACATCAGGCAGTAGACAAGGAGCAGGCAAGAATTTGTTTGACATGACATTGTTATGCAAAGATGCTCACAGTACCCGGGGTGCTTCATGCAACTGGATTGCATTTTCTGGAGACAGATATCCTTTTTTAGGGGAAGAAGGGCTGGAGGCAGGCGAAATCCTTTCAATTCAGGATCATGTTTAAGTGTGAGAGCAGAATATCTATTGTAGTCCCTGTACTTTTAATGTGGTTTGTGGCTTATGTGATCCAGCCTATAATCTGTTCCACATCTTATACTGCCTTGAATTTGATCAAGCCACATCTGAATTGTGATAGTCTGCTTTGTTGACTGCCTTGTGGTGAACCATCTCCTACCAGCTATGGTTAATGTATTGAACAAGAGCCAGTCATTATTGTTTGCAAACTCTTCAGGCAGAGCAGCAATTTCCAAGGATATTGTGGATAGGAGATATTCAACAGAGGATGCCTTTGAAGAGCATTTTCCAAAGTGTGGGGTATGAATGTGCATGTACACACAATTTGTTTGGTAAACTCCCTATGCTTCTTCCATCAAAGATCCAACTGTAGAGTCATGAGTAGAAGCAGGAATAGCACTGCTTTTGAGGGATTGAGGATTGTGCCAGGGTCTTCCACAGGCTGTGGATTTCTAAGCCCCATTGTACCCATCTTCAGGATCCATCAGCTTTCCTTCTGTGTTAGGACATCCCAAAGCCAGCCTGTACCCACCTGACAGTCTAGCCATGGGCCATGCTGCAGTTGCAGTTTGGCAGCAGAGGATCAGTGCAGGCAATGCTGTGCTGACCAGTAGGAGAAGAGCATCCCACACTGGGGTAGGAGGCATTTCCTCATAGCTGCATTCTTTGTTCTCTTGCACGAACTGCTCTGCTTGAAGAAGAGATGCATTGCCCATGTTTCCAAAGTGCTTTTGTCCTTCTGGAGACACTGCAAGCTGTGTGGGAGCTTGCTTTTCCCCCTACACTAAGTAGAGTCTTGCCCCATGAGCAAACTCTGGAGTTACGAGTGCAAGGCTTGTGGCTTGCGGCAAGGTCTCCCTTCCTCCCCATTCCCCTCTGCTCTGGAGCTGCTACACGGAGCATGAAATGAGCACATGCTTGAGCTCCACATCACCGATTTCTCCTGTGAGAGGGAGATAACCCACAAAGCACTAGGCAGAAGGGTGGCACAATACATCCTCTTTCAACAGATGTTCATCCTGATGCCCTTCTTTCTCTACCATGAGGTCCCAGTGAGGTTTCATACATGCAATACTCCTCCAGGAGAGCACTGGTCTAGACAACTCCCTCCCTTTCCCAAGGGTACCTACGTTGCAGTAACATACCCGGGTTCCATGCCAAGGAACGGATGTGCAGCTGGTTCAGCTCCACTCTAGGGTTTGTACAGAAGCCAATTCCCTTTTCAGGACCATCATTACTTCTTTTTAGCCTAGAGCTAAAATTACCACCCAAGCTGAGGGAAGGGAGGGGGAGGAAAAGAGAAGGGAATAAAGAAAGGAGACAGAGAGTAAAGTCGGCACTTGGGACATTTCAGCTAGAAAAGGTCAGGCTGCACTTTTGAATGGCTTATCTCCCTACTTAGGTACTGGTAATGGGAGATCCTGTCCTTCTCTGTTTTATGCATTTCAGCAGTGGCTCTGCCCTTTGGGTGAATCAAATTGATTTAGTCCAGTCCCCTAGTTCAATTTCTAGGGCTGCTCGGCCAGGACTCCCTAATCTGTGAACAGGATTTCATTGTGGCTAGGCACTCCTGATCCTTCAGTTTATAGTTTGGCATTAAATTGGGCTCCAGTGATGCAGGGCCGCTTAGATTATATGTGTGAAAGATCAGGCGAGTGTAGCTCAAGCAGTGGGAAGATAAAGGTATTCTTGGAGAAACGAGTCTCCCTCCCTGAGTGAAAATAATCCTGTGACATCCTGCCCGTATGATCCAGAAGGCTGTAGTTTTGAGGGCAGGGTGAAATCTTGTTCAGGAGGAAAATAAATAAATTATCATGGAAATTTAGTTTGCAATTTAAAGAAGGATTTCTTCTAAAGTGCCTGTTCCTCACTTGCACACAATGGAATTAACGGAGCAGCTGAAGTTGCTTCAGCCCCCACGTCTGTTTTTCCATTTTGGAGGGCAGGAACTTCTGCAAAAATATCCTACAGGGTTTTTTTGCATTCCTGGGGGAGAGGCAGACAATACAAAAGCAAGTAATTGTAGAAGCAATGCTTGGAAATACAAATCTCAAATCCAATAGCATGTCATGATCTTAAACCAGGGCCTATCACTGCCAGGCACAAAAAGATGCTGCAACCATCACTTAGACATAACAGTCTTATCCTGGTTGGTGCTGCAAGCTGGCTGGACAGGTCTGAGCTGCGATAAAGGCATTTCTCTCCTTCCTGTCTGAGAGCAGAGCAGTTCTCCCTAGAATACATTTTAAGGGCAACCAGGACTGCACAACCAGTGAGCTCAGCCTTTGGCAGAAGACCTGCCAGTCCTTCTGTAGCGCTTTTTATCCTGTGACCTCAAAGCACTGCGTAAGACACAGCAGCCAAATATGCCTAATAAACTTCTCAACCCAAAATATCTGAGATAATGTGAGGGCTGCACAGCAGCCTGTCAGAGGAATAACTTCTGCTGCATGCAACATGGGTGTGAGTTGTATGGATTGAGGTACAGCAAGAAAACACATGAAGATGCTCAAGAGTGCAGAGCCAGCCTGGATAGTCTGCACGGGACTGTGCAGTCTGACCCCTTGCTGCCTTTTGGGCATGGCTCCTAGGCTGAGCTAGCCTCCAGAAGGTGTCCAGGGACATTCTGGAGACAATCCAAGACAAAGCCCGGAAGCAACTTGACAAAGGAGCAGCATGGGCAATGGGGGCCCCCTTCTCTGTGGCCCTCCCTGGCCCCTTCCTGCAACAGCCCAACAGAGCTGCCCCGTGCCGCAGCCCAGGTAGCCTGATTTGGAGTGCAGTAATGCCCAGGCAACATCCCCTTCTCATGGGTAATTTCCCAGGCACTGTATTGATTCAGGGAAACACGTATTTGGCAGCTAATGTTTTCCGGCACACCAGCAAGGATGGAAATAGATTTTTTTTCCAAAGACTCTTTCTCTACTATGTCATAAGATAAATATCCAGGGTGTGTTTCCTCACTTTTAATACAAAAGGCTGCTGTATACAAAGACAATAGGAGGGCTTGGCAAGAGACCTCAGGGACCCAGTATATCAACATAACAGAGGTAAACCAACTGCAGGGTCACTGCACGCTCCGCCAGTACCATGCAGAAGGTGCAGAGAGCACGGAGCTCACCTGCAAGACAGGCTCAGCTCAGGCAGAGCTACGCGACCCCAAGGAATCACACATCCCCACCCCTGTACCCTGCTGCTCTGCCTATAAAATCAAGGGAGGGCTCCAGGGAGCAGGGCTGTGCTGGACAAAGGCCCTGACACCACCGGAGATGAGCAACTGTGGAGCGACCCACCTCCTTGGCAGCAGAGTGGGGAGGAGAGGTCATGCCTCGTGTTCCCTTCTCATGCCCTATTGACTGGACAGTGCCACACTGGCTTCTTGAGCGCAATCAATAAGCAGAGAGACAGGCACTACTGTTAAATTATCCGACTGACCTCCTGGTGATCTAATGGACTCTCCAGTAAGGTCTTATTAAATTCCAAGCCAAACTGTGTCCAGTTACAGTAATTACTGAATATTTAAGAAACAGCAATTTGGCTATTTAGAGCACACTAACAAACATCTCACGGAGAATTTCATGCTCTTTAATTACTATGCAATACCTGTCCCTTTGGTGACACCCGCCAACCTGGATTTATGTGTTAATTTGCAGCTGTTCTTCTATGTGCCAGCATTTTAGAAAAGTAGAGAAATTACACACACACACACAAAAAAAAAAGAGAGCAGTTCTCCTGTTGAGGGTTAGGGCCTGCAGGTAGAGAAAACCCTAATAAAAGCAGGTGCTGTGCCAGCTTTCCCCATCCCTATGTGAACATCCCAAACACTGCAGTCCATCACTGCAGCTTTCCACGTCATGCCAGACCCAAACCAAGCCCCATCCCTCTGCATGCTCAACCCTGACCTCCACAACCCCCATCACTCCCACCCTAGGGCTCAAACACTCAAAAAAAAAGCTAAGTCAAGCAAATCATGCCTTTGCTGACCGATGTGCATCCTCAGGAACTAGGGCAACACCTGCCTGGAGCTCATTTCCCTGCACACAGCAAGAGCTGTGGCCGAATCCAAATCCGGGGCCTCTCTGCTAGCCGAGAGCCGTAACCCCAGCTGTGCTCTCCAGCTCGCTGCCTGCCTTATTAGCGCTAAACAGCATCCTTATTTAACACACTTCAATTTAGAGTGGAATGGATATTTCTTACTTCAGAAAGTCTCACCTGCCTCTCAAATGGCTCTTGGCATGCTGCCCGTTCTCACTCGTGTTTTGCCTTTAACAAGGCAAGCCTCGTTCCTCTCAAATGGAAAAGAGCTGGCAGGGCTTGATTGAAAGTTTGGAGTCCTTCCCCCTCCCCATCCACTTAGATGCCACAAGAGCCCCCAGATCTGTATAGCCTTCTTATTGCCAGGAAAGCAAAGCTTTTTCCAACACATGTCCCAGGTTCCTCATCACAGAAACTGAAGCTAAAACATCTAACAGAAACACCAACAAAGATTGGTATAAAAAAGAAAAGGGGGGGGGGG
>VZTL01030288.1:45662-62680 GCA_013400535.1 Scopus umbretta
GAAGATGAGTGTTGTTTGCAGAGCTTGCCTGGCCTCCTGCTACCCCTGCCCTATCTTTTCTTCCTCCACTGCTGTATCCTCAGAACATCCAGACCCAAGGTAGAAATATCTAACAAGTCAATTTTTTTTCCTTCGCATCCCCGACCACACTCCTCCTGCAGGTAGCTTGAAATGCAGAGATCCAAGAGAAAAGAGCATCACTCACTGCTCCCACTTTCCTAACAAGACCTCATTACAGTGCAGGGAAAACTTGACCCTGTCGGAAGTGTCAAGCCAAGGCACTGCATTTATTCCTCACGCAGTCTCCTTCGCCTATAACTTAGCGGGTGCTGCAGGGAGGTTATTCTTTCTTTCTTTGATTGTCACAGGGAGTAAGCTTTTCTTTTTTTAACAAAGCCATTTTAAAACAGACACTTAACTCTCTGTGCTATTTTAAATGATGCATAGGAAAAAAGCCAACAGCAGAGCTGCAGTTTAGCACAAGGACTGAGCGAGCTGAAGCCCATGTGCTCCTACCTGTGTACAGCGGGATCTTGGCAAAAGGGACCTGCAGGTGACTGTTTTGAAGCAAATGGCCCCATTTGGGCCAGAAGATGGCCATTCAGCTAGGAACAATTACAAACCTGCAAGAGGCTTCCTCAGTTTGCTTTTGCAGGTCAGTAAATACCCATGCTCATCTCCAAACACTGAACAGGGTCAGTGTTAGCAGCACTCAAGTTGGCTAATTCATATGGAAGTGTATGGCACATCAAATGCTGGCTTTCTCATTTCCTAAACCTCTTCTGCCCAAAATCTCTGACCACCCCCTCCTACGCACCCAAACCCACCAGCAGCTCTGCACAATACCCATCACCAAGTCCTCCCACCCTGTGGGAGGTATATCACTGTGAGGTGAGGAGCAGGACAGAGGAAGAGTCCTGGCTGCTGGACAGTGTGGGCTGTGTGTTTCTGACCATTCTGTGGGCTGATGGCAAGGCTATAAATTGGGTGAAAAGACCCTCCATGGCCACAGGAGGGAGGAATGAGAAATGCCCAAGCAGGCACTCTGAACACAATGAACAACATCCAGAAAATAGATTTTCACCTCCATCCCTAACAGAAGCAAGGTAAGAGTCACTAGTTATCAACAGTTCCAGGGACTCAGCTTGGATTTGCACTGTGATCTGGAGGCAGAAGGGTTTACTCTATGTGTTTTTATTATTTTGGTACACAGCAGATTATAAACCCAATCTCTGAAGTTACAAAACCCTATAGTCAGTGTTTATCTGTGGTATTTGATTATTACAAAGTTGTTCATGCTCAGCAAATATGTTTTCTGATAATCAGCTAGCATTTACTTTATAGACATCTGTGTTATTAAACACACAGAGAGAGGGGATTTAGGGATTGTGATAGCAAATGGCCTTCATTCAGTCTATAAAGTGTCACGTGCATTTTTCTAGTTGCTCCATCAAGATGTGCTACCATGGGTCAAATCTCCACCTAGCCTAGAGAGATACTGCATCTCCCAAAACTCCCTCCCCTCAAGCAGACAAGGCCATGCTGCCTGCTAGGTAGAGGCATCCCATTTCTCCAGCTGCATCAATGCTGCTGTCTGGCACTGAATTATTTAGCTTCCCCTCACTGTGAATGGAAATGATCTGCAGTTTAAATGGGATAAAGAGAAGTTTGCATCAAAGGCACCTTAACGCAGTCAAACACACATTGGAGACTTCCTTGCCTGTGACTGTCAGGGGTAATAACCATGGCTCTGATCAAACAAAAGGCCCTTCAGACCCACTTAGTCCCTGTAATCGGCAGGTTCACATCTCCTCTTCCAGCTGTCGGGGAAGAAAGTCTTTAAAGATGTTGAGTCAGAGGGAGATGAGGATGCTGGGCTGTGGAATGTGAAAGACTTTCCCGTAGATTGGATGTTGATGTGGTCCTGGCAGCCCTGGGCTTTCTGAACGCCCAAACACTTTGTCATGCAGGCTGGCAACACCCTCCATTTTCCTCCTGACCTAGCAGGAGAGGAGGGTCAGTGTTAGCAGCACTCATGTTGGCTAATTCATATGGAAGTGCAGGGCTATTACTGCTGTCACTGGCACATCAAATGCTGGCTTTCTCATTTCCTAAACCTCTTCTGCCCAAAACCCACCATCTCTGACCACCCCCCTCCTACGCACCCAAACCCACCAGCAGCTCTGCACAATACCCATCACCAAATCCTCCCGCCCATCCCCACAACAAGGGCTTCTTTCCCCACTTCCTCTGTGCTGCTGACACCAGGACCACTGCAGATATCAGACCTCCTCAGATGGTGGTGTCCCTCTCCAAGTCACACAGTGACAAGGAGCACTGGTCAAGTGTCCTCACTGGTACCAGAGGAAAGATGGCATGGAGCTGGAGGCAAACCAGGGTTCTTCTAACTAGGGTCATTGCAGACACCTGGCTGTGAAAACTCTTTTGTGCTCAGTGGCGACCTTGAGGTTAAACTAAAATCTGTCAGCATTTGGAGAATGAGGGATTCTGCTGTCTGCCCTGTCCCTGCTTCATTGTCCTCCAACCCTGTCCTCCCCAAATGGAAATTCTCCCCTCCCATGCTACCCTGTAAGCTGCCCCCCAGATTGGGATGCCTCTCTTGGGGGATGCCACTGGAGGGAAGCAGAGGGATGCTCTGGCATCACACAGCCAAGCTCTGCAAGTGCCAGCACCACACCACTGCCCAGGCTTCCCTTCCTCTACTGCCCCCACCACTCCCCACCCCCCAAGTTGCCAACATTGAAAGGATTACTGAACAAAATGATGACAGAGAAGGGATTACAGAGCATTATCAGCCTTGATCCCCTCCTAATTAATTACTGGTCAGACATATGAAAGGATGGCTCCAGCACACCCCACAACAGTGAAGAAGAAGTGACATGTGCAACTGGAAGGCATCTAAGGAAAGGCTTTGGTAAATGCCAATACTTATTTGCTGATGCAACTTTCTTCCCAGAAAGGGCTCCTTTAGAGAGCGGTACCTAAACACGGCTGCTGCTATCAACTCTATGGTTTGTGTTCCTCTTCTCACTCACCTTTTTTCTCTTCCTAATGTTTGTGCCTTCTTGGGTGATTTAAAGCAAAGCCAGATCTACCCCAAACCCTGGGGCTGGCTCCACAGATCACCTTCCTCTCTCAGCAGACTGGGAAAGCTGATGCTTACCTGGCTGACTGAGGGACGTCTGGTTTTCTTGCACTAGGCTGGGTGACTAATCAAAAGGTATTTTTCTTAAAATTCTTATGGATTGGGGCAATCATCACAACAATCAGAGCAATACTGCAGTGAGGGGAAAGAGGAGGCGTCGTTTCAGCTCTGCTCTCTAGAGGAAAGAGGTAACAGAAGATCTACTTTTCTGTGTTTCCTGGCCTGAAAGGAAAGGCAGTTCTTATCCCTCCCAAACTACTGTTTGCTGGGAACTGGTCAACTTCTAGTTCATTTTTTAATTACCAGGGTTACACCTCGGTAAATAAGAACTAATGACTGGTCTCTGCATATTGTCCTTTGCACCCTCTCCAGTATCCAGCTCCTGCAGTGAGAAAGAGCCACCCTATAATGATAGATTAGTTTTACCAGTCAAACCCATTTTTCCTGAGAACAGAGCTCCAACTAAACCCATTGCTTTGATGGGCCTGTTCCCACCTTTTTCCCTGACAGACCAGCTCTTCAGCAAGCTCATAGTGCTCCACCTGAGTGGAGTTGACTCCAAAAGATTCGTGATACCTGACTAGGCTCATGTGCTTCTTTACTGAACTCCACAGCTCCAGTAAGGATGCCCACACTTCTGGGATGCCCAGCCTTCACAAGACAGCCTCCATACCCTGGGATCCCGCAAGGACACCTTAATATTCAGTTTAGCTCTTTGGTGGAGCACCAGGAGTCCCAGCCAAAGCCAGATGTCTCCAGGCTACCTTCAAGCAAAGTGATAGCTTCCAGCCCTTGGACCCAGCTACACCATCAGCCTCTGTCTCTGCAACACCAGCCTTGCTTCCTCACCCAGCTGAGCATTGCTAGCCTGTTGGGTGATTTAGCTCTGGCTTGGGAAGTGCAGGCTTTCTGCTTGCAAACACCACACAGCTCAGCAGCCCTGGGCTGGCTACCACTCCACCTTTAGGCTTAAAGAGGGTGTGTGGCCACAGAAGGCTTCAAACTTGAAGGTACTTGCATGATGTGGCTGAACTTCATGTCTTTTTGCATCACACCTTTCCCAGGCAGCTTCCCTCACTGCAGGATTGTTCCCCAACAAAGTCATGACCAGAACACTGTATCGAGTTTCATTTCATGACCCCCAAAGCTTCTAGACAGAGAACTCAGACAAGGCACTTGCACTAGTTCCAAGATCCCCCAGTCTGTCCATGTTGCTTATCTTTTTCTTTTTTTTTAACCCCAACAAATCTGCAGCACCTTCAAATCAATAAAACAAAGAAAGGCAAGGCAAGATACCACCAAACACCACCTGCTTAAAAAAGATCAGCTAAAATTATTTGCTGCTACTCAACAAATTTCTGCCTCCTTTGCCCTGTGGTTGCTGTGCTGTAAATGACCAAGATGGAGCAGGATGCAGAAATGGAGGGACCAGCAGGCATCACCTTCCTCACTGCATGAGGCACTTGGGCTCTGCTGCAGCTGCAATTTGTACCATATGTTCATGTAAACGATGAAGCGGGGACAGCCATAGCCCTTTCCTTGCTTCAGGAGCTGAGAAACGCTGGTGCAAAAGCCCAGAGACCATCTTTCTGCATCCAGCTGAGAGTTTATCAAAGGGCATCCCTCCAGCCACTGGGACAGGCAGGCTGCTTCAGCATGTGAGTTCCGCTTTTGCCTGAGGGACAGAGGCCCTTTTCTGCTCTGTGCAGAAAAGGGTAAGGGAAAGCAAGAGCTAGCAAAATTTCTGAGAAATACCAGCGTGCTGGTTTTGACAAATGCACAAATTTGAGCCGATTTGGAATGCAGATATATGTAAACATGCATGAAATTATCCCACCCCTCCTGCATAACATAGCCTTGCAGCCGCAAAGGTTCTGAGCGCTCTGGCAAGGCCAAGCCAGTTAGATCCATTCAAATCAGTAAAAGACACTGGAAAGTCACCAGGCAAAACAGTGGGAGAAGAATGAGGGAAGAAGACACCTCATCATTAAGTTAAACATGGTGCCGTCTGGCAGCAGGATACTCTGGCTCTGGGATTGGAGCTGCTGGTTCATAGGAGCCCACAGGCTGAGCTGAGTATCCTGCCACCTCCCGAGTTTGTAAAGGACAGATGTCACACACTGGCAGGAGATACTAATGTTTTTCTCTGGATGGATACTAATGAGTAGGGGAAAAAAGAAAGGATGGAGGAAGCAGAAAAGGAGGTAACTGTGTGCAATGAAGGGACCTCACTGGAAGCACCTCTGGCCTTCACATGCACACACAGAGGTGCCTTTTGGGTCCAGCTGCCCTACACAGGAGCCAGGGGTGGGTTTACGGGAGAGATAATAGGAGTTTCAGCCCTTCTCACACAGGGTATTTGCCTGTGGTATTGGGTACTTGTCCCACCCTTCTCAGCACAGGGTATTTGCCACTTCTGTTCACATCACAGGCATACTTTGCTGCTTGCACAGACACTAAGGGCCACTGCCCTTGGGCAAAGCCTTCCAGACCCCAGCTCTAGGCTCCTGGCTCTTCCCTTCCTCCCTTGGAGACCTGCAGGTTCAGCAATGCCCCCCAGAGCCTGTCTTGCACATCTTTGGATCCCAAGCCCAGAGATGTCAGTGTGAGTTTCAAGAGCTGCTTCCCTGCTGTGCCTGCAAACACCTTTAATCCTCAATCTCTAACCACTTCATGTAGGGATGGGATGGTAAATGCCAGGTGACAGACATTGAGCCGTTTGCCCAAGAGCACACCATAAGTCCTGGCAATAGAAACCAGGAGTCCGGACTCCCATATCCTTGTCCTAACCACTCCATTGGTGCCCTCCATAGTTGTTGCCATGGAGATTATTTTAATGTCACCCATTCCTCACCAGGACATCACTGAAATGGTCCAGCAAAAACAGTACTTAAGCCCCCAGAAAAAAACACCCTTCCCTGCTTCTGCTTCCATGGTGAGCTGCAGCAGGGCTGGGGCAGAGGTGAACAGCTTTCAAAGCTTTCTCCACATAAGGACCCCCTTTTTAATATCAAGCTCACACATTTTCTATTTACCTACTGCCAGCTGCACCTGCCCTGATGCAAGCTGTAAGACCCAGCAGGGGCTAATCTCCCCATCCTCACATAGCACCTGCGCAGCCTCAACTCCACTTTTCATAACAGTCTGTATGATCAAATCTCATTCATTAATCCCCTGCCTTCCCTTAGCCCTCGGCGAGCCTCTCAGCACCAGCCGTCTCCCCCTGCTCTGACACTTCAAGCTGAGTGAGAGAAACCCCTCGAACACAGGACTTCCTGATTAAAATAGGTAGGGTGAGGGACACATCAAAAATGAAGAGCAGAGCAAACGTCCCGTAGGCTCAGCAGGTCTTGTTTTATAGTCATGTGCTCTTCCAGGCAACTTGAAAAATATCAGCTCTTTGGAAGAAAGGAATAGGAATGAAATGGGTAAGTCCCAACTGCCAAAGATATCCCGCTCCTCTACCCCTCAATGGGAGCACTGAGAATCACCAACCATCCTGCTGAGGATCAAAAAACCCTCCCCCAAGAGCAGCTAAACCTGAAGGCTTCAGAGAAAGGTAAACAAACACCAGCACACATAAATAAAGCATGGTAATAAATTTCTTAATAATTAGCAGTGATACAGATGCAGCTGAGCAAACAGCCCTGGATCCAAAAAAACAAACAAGCCCTCCACTTTCTGCCCTAGCTCTGGTGATAATTGCTTGCACGCCTTCATCGCAGACGATCCCAAAGCTCTTAGTAAACAGAGACAGGGATGCTGTATGGAGCAGGAGCTGGGAGAGGCAGTGGAGTGGTGCAGGTCTCCTGCATGGACATGCCAGAGCCATGCTCAGCTCCACCATAATGACAGCCCACTGGTGCCACAACACAGGTGCACAGTCACAAAGAGCATCCCCAGCAAATCCTATTGCTCTCCAGGAACTCCACTTTCAGATTATTAAGGGAAAAGAAAAAAGGGATTGAGGAAAATTGGGCAAGTTTCACCACTCTGCTGAGTAGCCCCAATCCCAACATCCACGTTTGTACGGCTGCTCTGAAGACAGCATGGGGCTCAGTGGGACAACACTGAGCAGCACTTGGCATCTGTGATGGTTTGTGACCTGTCTAGGACAAGACTAACTCTCAGGCAAGAGCAGATCTACAAGACTTTATTCTCAGTTATTTTTCCCTCAGTTGTACAAAAGAGAAATCATATTATGACCGAAGTCAATAGTGAAAAGCGAAGCTGGAAGAAGGAAGAGAGTTGTATAGAAAAGAGAGTTGTACAGAAACACACACACACACATATGCACAAACCCCTCTCTTCTGAACTCCAACTGCAAAAAAATCCCAACCCTTTGAACTTTTCCTTTGAGTCCTGAGCTGTTCTAGCTTATTATTTTTTGCTTTTTTTTCCTCCCTCCAGACTCAAGGATGCATTTCTAACCTCAGAAAGAAAATCCTCCTTTTGTAACAGTCATTAATTGGCTTTGGGGAATCTGGGCCACCAGATATGTCCCTAATCCTATACATACTTCCAGTCCCATGTTCAGAGCCAGGCTGCCCAGCACTTCTCTCCGCAAGAGACTTGTTAGGGGAATTAGCTGCTTCCTTCAGCCGCTGCAGCTGGCTGGATTGATATATGTTTTAAATATGGGGGAAAAAAAGGAAAAAGGCTATTGGCAGATCAGGTCTGTTGGGGAGACACTGATGTGAATTTTTATCTCTCTAAGTGGTGCATTTCTCCATTATCAAGATGCACAAAGCAATGTCAATCACCCTGTCCTAGTACAAAAGCTAAAAGCCTGGCCAAAAGATTGGCAGCAATACGCACACTGATGCAGGTGGCAGGGTGTTATGAGAGTGAGTGCCAGTGTCATAGGAGCTGTTTAGATTGTGAGGGTGTTAGAGTGTGTTTGTCATGATTTAAAACGTTAAACCTTGGAAGTGGTATATAAAGACTGACATGAAGAAGTTTGAAGAACATATCCGTGTATGTGTGTTCAAAGGTCTGGGGAGCCAAACATGGCTCATGGTCATGAATTCCAAGCTGCCCTTGGAAAACCTTCAGCTCAAACCTCTTCCAACATGAAGAGATTTATTAAGCAGTTACTTGGTGCAATATGCTCTTTCCCCAGGTAGTCCTACCTCCAGAGACTGCTTGCACATGCAGGGCATCTCCAAAGAGTGGGTGGGTAGAGGGGGAACATGCGAAGGAGAGTTATTCTCCTGCCCCAGCAGTAGACACCTGAGCTGACAGACTGATCTTCTTTTACAGCGTGGGGAAAGACATTCCTCCAGAAGATAATTCAGGCAGGGGTCAAACTTAGGTTCCCTAAACCTATCCCCAGAGGTCTTGTGCTTGTATCCTAACCAGCACGTGCCAACAGAAACCAAAATGAAATTGAAATTAAACTGAATTACTGCCTTGAACAAAACTAAGCCTATTCACCAATCCAAACACATCTTAGCATCTTCTCTGGAAGGAAAAAAAAACAAAAAACAAAAAAAACCAAAAAACCCACACACCATTTATTAAATTATTCTGACTTTTCTTATTACTGTCTCTCCCAGTTCAGACTAAGGCATTAAAAAGGCACAAGGCACATTGACCTTGTGCTATTTCCTATTTAATATTGAAGAACTTGAAGCTCATGGGAAAGGTCATTCTGATCACATCTCTACCTGAGGAGATTCAGACCGCACAACACTCAGACACTGGAGTCTCCCACCCACCACACATGGGTATTCCTTTTGGGTCAAATTCTGCCAGGCTACATCGAGCATCCTGTTGCTGTTTACTGAAACCTGTCCTTTAAAAGGAGACAAAGCCAGGACAGGATGGAGTCAAGAGGATCTCCAGCTGGACTGTTATCTTGGAAACCACCATAAACCGTAAAGGTGAATTCCAAATGAAAGATCACACAACAGAGACCTGGAGGCAAGCAGATGGCTTTTAGAACTGGAAGTCTCACACCAGCTATGAGCAAGTAATTACCAGCAAGTCTCAGCTGTGCTGGACCACATGAGCAGGTGAAAATGTGACTATGCTAGGGTGTGATCGCACCACCAGCATCCTCTGACACTTCTCCTCTTCCCTAGCTGGCCCTAATGCTACCAAATATAGGAGTTATTTGCTTTAAAGAGATTGGAGACATTTGTCCTTAGAAGGCCTTTAGAAACAGGGGTGGGAAGGAAGTTAACAAGTGGTGGATGAGTGTAGCTATCATTGCAAGAGGTGAGGTATGCATCCAGACAAATGCAGAGCTTGCCAAAGAGGCTGTTGAGAGCTAGTAAGGCTCAAGCTGAGGCTGGGAGAGAGGTTTCTTCAGCCAGAGCTTGGGAGGGCAGCCTGGGAGCACAACCTGGTAGTGACATTGCCACTAGGCTTCGCCATGAGGATCAGAAAAACTGTTTTCCTCACTGTCTGCTGTCCGAGTCAGCCTGCTTTTGAATGCATAAAGATATGCTGTTCTGAAATCTTGGAATTTGTCCCCATCGTGAGTTACTGGCTATAAGCCCTGGTTGGGAGGGAGCAGTTAGCGCCAACTTTCTGGTGGTGGGCTGGGCTGTAAAAGCCAATCTGACTTCAACAGTCAGTCTGCTCCACATGCTTGGCTTTTTTTCCCAGTTGCTTTGCCTAATATATCTAAAGAGTGTAGATACACCAACAGAGTCTCGGAAAGGACTGCACATTTGGTTTTGTGCATCTCCAGAAATGAGAATAAGCGAAGAGAAGGATGATGCTGAAATGTCTCCTCCAGCCCTTGCAAGTCACTGTCAAGGAAGTTTACAACTCTCTGCACATCCAACAGTGTGAAATTCTTGGGCAACAAGCTGGTTCATGCCTCTACTGAAGCCTGAGACCTCCTGGCCATTCGCTCCTTGCTGGCTCTGGCAGCAGGAAGAGGTGCTGAGCCACCAGGTGCCAAATTCACCTGCAAATCTCCCAAACACTTTTGCCTGGTCTGCTAGAAATTAATAACTAAGAAAATAATTCAAGCAAGGTAGATCAGACCCCACACCTCCCTCAGCCACCCTTCCCTCTGCATTAACTTTCCCCAACACTGCAGAGGTCTCCTGGAAAGTACCATCTGATGCTTTCGGAAAAAGGAGAGAAAAAACATCTCAGCAATGAAAGCAAAGCCACTCTTCCTCCCCTTACCTCACCTTTTCCCCCCTCCTTGCCCTCATCATGCTATCTCTTTTTTGGCACACCAGCAATTTCTGTCAGATTTGGGCAAACACAGACAGCTCTTTTGCAGCCAGTGTGCAGTGATGTCAGAGTCCCCGCTTTTCCCCCTTTTTTCTCGCTGGTGCTCAGAGCCAGCCTCTTGGATCGACTGGCGGATGATATGCCTGGCTGGACTGAGGCACTCGGATCGACGCTTCCCCAGGGTGCTGCTCCTGATGGAGTTTGCAGCAGGAGCTAAAAGCTGCATACTGATAACTCTTCCTTCCCCCGCTTCCTTCCTCCTTCCTTTCTTTCAGCAATTCAAAGAGAAGAGGGTGATGAAAATGGCACTTGGATTAAATAAACTAACAACCAGCATGCAGGGCTTTTAGCTGTAAGTGAGCCAAGTGTCCTGTAACATTAAATAAATGCAAGATTAACCTTCAAGCCTTCCACACTAAATTATTTATCTTGAGAGGCGAAGAGGTCAGGATTGAAACAAAGGGTAAATATTTGACGAACGTGCTGCATGCACTGGCTGCATGGCTGTTTGCCGACTGTGCCGGTGATGCCTGCACTTCCCTCCCATGGGGAAAGCCGTGGGCTGGCTGTGCTGCTCCCCCAGCCTGTCAGCACCCCAGGATTCAGCTGCAAGGGCAGCAGAGAGGACAAGGATAAACCTCGTGCCATCAGCTGTGGCATCCTGCCTGAGGCTGGGGGAGAGCTCCCGTGACCTGACAGGGGCTGATAAGTTGTTGTGATTTCACCAAGCATCCCATACTCCGCAATTAGCAGTTGCATCTGCCTTCTGTACTGGAGTATTATTAACCGCATGATTTACATACAACCGTTTCTGTAGCCACTGTAGGCAGGGAATTACCTGATAACAAAATACCCTGCTGTTCTTGCTAAGTGACAGACTCAGAAATATTAGTCTGTTTAATCAAAGCACTAACAACACCGAATAGATGAAAATATTTTGCCATTCCCTAGCTGATCTCCCCCATTAAGATCCTCAAATATTCTTCTGTCAAAGATATGTCAATTATTTTCCTTTCAGTAAAAACATTAAAATGTAGCCACAACTGGGAAAGCACACAGCAGTGAATAGCAACATTACAGTGCATTTTAAGGTAAGAGATGCAAAAAACAGCCATGGCCAGGACCGATGTAATTAGTCAGGACGTACAACACCTTAAATTACCATCTCTGTACTTTCCAGAAGTGCCAGGCGTCAGAAGGAGAAGCAGGCAGAATCTTGGTGTTAAGTCACCTGAAAAAAACCTCCCCAAAACACCTTTTCCCTAGAAAGAGCATCACCAGCTCACTAATTAATAACTTTGCTTGCAGCACCCATTTTCTCACTCATGTTCCTGTCCCAGCTTGGAACTGATGCAAACCAGTGTAGATGCAATGGACCTCACAAGATCATGACATGCTGTGGCAGTGCCTAGTAGCTGCTGGAGGTTCAGTGTTAAATGCAAAAAATGGAAAAAAATTAAAGCTGCAATCTACCAAATTAAGACATTTCAGCTATTTGTCAATACAACAAAGTCACAGCATCGTATTCAAAGCATGAGCAGAAGAGAGCAAGGCTGGGGTGCCCTCTGCCCCAGGCCGGTACTCAGCAGGATATACAAAATTTCTCAGGCAGCTGCGGGGCCTGTCCCCTTCATGTACAATGCATTAAACCCCTCGCAAGGTGTAAGGTCAGGAAGGGATTTTCTCTGACTGAAAGGAATCACTGGAGTGGGCTTTTACGCTCCTTCACAGTAAGGTGTGTTCTTTGGACTGTCAGATCATCTGCTTATTTCCATGTAGCAAATCCATCCTATTTCAGAGATCAAAGACACTGGCGCTGCTCTTGATCTCTTGGTATCTCCAAGGAGTACTTTACCTGGTAGGTTTTAGTCCTGGCACAGGGTGCAGGTGTGCTGCAGAGCCCTCTGCAGAAAACACCCTGTGCAGTCCCTCATGCTCCTCTCCCCCTTGCACCAAAGCCTCCCCCACCACGCACAGCCTCAAGAGTCACTTTCCAAAAAATCCTGGTCACTCCACGCACCCCTGGGAGCCACCAACATGTAGCCAGGAGCACTGCAGGTCATGTCTGAGAAAAAGCATCAGGGAAGCTGGAAATGAGATGCCCAAAGAGAATAGCCACTCACCCCTCCTGCCACAGTGCTGCACGCTGCCTTCACTAATCATCTGATAAAGGCTTTGCCTCTGTTGCCAGAGAGCATGTGTTTTAGCTTATGATAAGTGAGGTGAGTAAGCTGTGAAACCCAAGTGCCAGTGAGATACTTTGCTTTCTACCAATTACGAGCACAACTGTAGGTAAAGAAGCCATAGCAACAAAAACTTGACCTGCTCCACTCCAGAGACATAGCTGGAGCCTATTCTAGCTTTAATGTAGTCTCTAAACGCCTACTGCTGTTAATGGTTCCTGCATAATAAGGGGGATTACAGATCTATTACAGATCTGTCACCTCTTAAGGAATATGCCATTAATCATGATCGTTTATTTGCAAATTGGTTTATAATTTTGAAAATCTTTTGCAAATTACTTTAAATGGAAGAGGGTGGGGGGCAAGGGACTTTCAAAGCAGACTTCCATGCTATTTCCTTCCTCAGCTAACACCCCATTTTGAGCCAAATCACTGCTTGTGCATATCTGCATATGTATATGGGTATTTATGTATGGGAATAAAGTGGATGAGCACAACCAGACATATGTGAGTGACAGCAGTTAGCAGAGAGTGCATAGGAGGGTGCAACTGTCTGCACACAGATGCACCTGGCAGTCCATGTGGGCAACGGTGCCTTTTTGCAGGCTGCTTTTCACCTGGGCAACTTTTACAGATGAAGAACAACCAAGTAGTTGCATGTATGCCTGCCCACTGGTGATACCACTGCCTGCAGGCACATTGCAGTGTACATCCCTGTGTGCATTTCTGTGGCCTTTTACCAGGCTGGTTTGCATGAGATTTGGAGGTTGGAACCAAGATCCGTGCCCTCCTCACCTTGGCTATGGAAAACCTTCATGTTATGCCGCTCACCAGAGCCAGCATCTAATTAGCTCCGAACAGCTAACAGCCAAATTCCCCCCTAGCCACTTGGAGAGCCCTGTGGGGCAGAGCACAAGACAAGAACAGATACAGACCCTTCCCTCATTCCACTGCTCAACCCGTGGTTGGGGGAACAGCGCAGATAAATTCTTTACACCCCCCCACCTTGCCTCACCCCCAGCTCCCCCGAGGCTCTGCCCTTCATTCTGGCTTTCCCTTAAACTCACCCCAAAATCCCCTTACCTACCAGAGGCTCCCCTCCACCTCTTCTCATCATCCATCCCTGATCCCCACCCCTGCAGATTAAAGTAGATTTTGCCTGGATTACAGCTGCCAATCAAGTTCAAGTGCATTTTTAATAGTTTAATTTGTGGCACAAGGTTTCAAATAAAATCATCAAGTGCAGTCGATTAAACTCATTAAGTCCTTACGGACTCGTCTGTGTACTGTGCCGTTATCAGATTCGGAGACATGAGAATTAATTAGGCCGCTGTTATCCTTTGTCTGGATTAGTGTGCCAGGCCCAGCGGCCGGGTGTTTTCCTGTGAAAACACGAGGTCCATAATCTCCTTACGAGCACAACCAGGGAGACAGAGGCCTAAGAGATTTCTTCAACATTCCTCAAACATCAAACAATAAGAAACACACTGTTCTTTTATTTTTTTTTTTTCCCTCCCCTGGTTTTCTTTCTTTCTCTTTTTTTTTTCTCCTCCCTAAGCACACAGTGCAGCTCATGACTAAAGGCAGTTTGGCAGGAAGAGGCCAGGCAGGTAGAAATGGGTTGCTGGTACCAGGGCTGGAAACACTCCTCACATTAACCTCTTCTACCAGGGTACACAAGGACTGCCCCCCAAGGCTCCTTCTGCTGCAAAGGGACTTTTCTTCAACCTTCCCCTGCATTCCAAACAACCCTTACCAATGTCTGCTGGGGTTATTTCCCCACTGCCACATCCCTTGGGTCACTGCTCACGTTTGGGTAGAGAGACTAAGGGTACCCTCTCCACCCCTACAGATTCAGAGTAATGTGAAATCATGGCTGACACACATCACAGCTCACCAGGACTGCCCAGATGCCATTGTTTCTGTGGCAAGTGCATTACCTACCTCTGGGAACCATGATTGGTTCACCACTGAGCAACCATTGCAGATGGTGAGCTGCTTGGAGACAGCGATGTGCTGGTGGGAAGGACAGTACAATATCTTGGCTGCCAGGACTGCATAGTCCTAAATATGAGGATGTACAGAGATAAGTACCAATGTGGGTACTCCAATCTATACTGGAAGATGTGGTGGGCAGATGGGCCAAGATGAAGACAAACAAGGATATACGTAGACACCCTGAACCTGACTGTACTCCCACTTGCAATATTCTGTCCCCTACCCACAGAGCAGGATCTCACTACACAACCAACACCAAACAAGCTTCTTACCTAACTTGCCACCTACTCTGCTCTACAGAGCAGAAATACATGATATACCTTCACTATCACAACAGGGCTTTTAACAAGCAACAGTTCACACTCCTAATACCAATATCTATACTATGCAATATGCAATACAATACTAATACATATAGCTGAACAACTGGAGCTCTGCAGCCCAGGGAAGACTTATGAATTCCCTTACAACTCCAGCAAGGTCCACCCACAGAACTGGGTAAGTGAAGTTTACAGGTATATAGATCCCAGATGAGAATTTTTTAAAGTATCAGAGGCAGGTAAGCACCTCTGGATTTCTAATGCCATGAGGAACTTCATTGAGATCAGGGATCTGAAAATTTTTCCCCTCATATTATGGCTGTCCTTCATTTATCAAAGTCAGCTATTACAAAGGAGGGCAGGAGATGAGAGATCCACAGCAAGTGATGACACGTAGGTGCCCATGTGCGACGGCTGAGGGTTGCTGCCTCCACCAGACCTTGGATAGTGAAGTTGGTTGGTCCTTGACAAAGCTGTTATTTCACAGAGCAATGCAGCTGCGGAAGGGCCTTAAAAAGGCATATTGCCGAAGAGAGCTTTACCCAAAAGGCTTTTCTGGTGGACACAAATCCTTTCCGATGGGCCAGCTGCCGGCAAACATGCTGCAACAAATTTATGAGAACATAACAATGCTGTAAAGAGATGAACTTAAGGGACAAAGAAAAGTAATCCATATTAAGGCTGGCAAGGGCTTTGCGCCTGCTAACAGTCCTGCTGAATTGCATTTGAGGGGAGCTGAACTACAGCAATTTCTAAACTAAATCACTTGGGCCTGCCGGTACTTTCACCAGTTTATTACAGAAATTTACTCACAAGGGTCAGCGACCCCTCAGTCAATGACTCCCCCAGGTGACTTCCTGAGCCATGTTAAGCTGTGAGAACTTGCTCCTATTCCCTCTGATCTTCTTTTTCTCTCCTCCTCCTCTTCCACTTCCCGTTTCATTTGCCTCTCCACTGAATCCCTTCTTTTTTTCTCTCTGTTGTCAAATCACGGGAGTAGGGTATGATGTGACAAGACAGTGTTGGAGGAACAATAAAGGATGTAGACGTGAAAGAGCAACAGAGAGGCAAAAGGGCTGAGAAGGGAAGCCAAGAAGCCTGAGTGTGACTGAGGGCAAAGGGAGGTGTGAGGAGCTGCAGGGATGGCAGTAAAGCAGCTATGCGTTCGGGAAAGATGAGGATTTTCATACCTGCTTCACTGTGCAGATAATGTGAAGACAAGGATGAGGGTGAGAACAAAGCTGCAGCCTCCAGGATGCAGAGGGCCTCCAGAATCATTTTAGCTACTAAGGTGGGGAGAAAGCAATGGGAACTTCAGGGTGTAAGTGGAGGAAGAGGCAGCAGGATTTGGCACAAAGGAGGAAGACTAAGAGGCAGAGCAGTGGTATGGTCAAGAGGGGAAAAGCAGAAGGTCTGATGGCATTGCATGAGAAAAAAATGTGAGCTGCCTTGCTAATGGAGAGGAGTACATCCCCTCTAAAGGTGGGCATCCAAGTGTGATTCATCAGGTGAATTCTCCTTTCCTAAAAGGAGGTATAGACAATCATGCATTTCCTGAATCCAGAACATTTGCACTTAAACAAAATAGATCCTACAGAAATCTTGTCTCACCATAGCCAAACTGATGCAGCGTCATGCAATGCCACTATCAGGCAAGTTCTCCAAAGTGGCATAAATCTAACCCTCATCATTTCCCCAATGGAAAAGTAAGCAAAATAAGTTCTTCAGGAAATACTTAATCCACGTACCCTGGAATATCAACTACTGAAAGTTTAAAGGCTTCCCAGTACACAGCAGGCTTTCTGCCACTGCCACAGCCCTGCCAACCTTCTGCTTCTGCCCAAACACCTCTCTGAAGCAGCCTTCAGCATTTCTTGTGGCCAACACAGTTTTGCACAAATTATTAATCACAAGTGAAAGCATACAGAGCAGGCAGGCATCCTTCCTCCTTTCCCAGCTCCAAAATGTTCTCCTTCAGTGTCTCCTTCTCACTCACTTTTTTCTTTCTTCTCCCCCCACCACACATAGCAAATTGATGAATGTCTCTTTAAGGCCCTGTGTCTGCCACTTTGCAGCACACCCTTGTAAATCAGATAAACATCTCAAGGATCCTTATTCTGGGAAAATTGAGATAATTGTGCTAAATTGAAG
>VZTL01030307.1:0-33351 GCA_013400535.1 Scopus umbretta
TTCTATGATTCTATGATAATACCAAGGAAAATGCCTAAATATTAATTACCACACTGCATATTGGCTAGCTTTCCTGGTCCTGTGAGCTATCCAGCAGTCTTTACATGGGCAACAGCCACAGATTACATACCAGATATCTTAGGAGCCGTGTGGAAGGAGACTCCAGGAAGTTGTCACAGGTGAAGAGCGGCACTGCTTCCCAGTGGTCTCAGTTATCCATTGCTACATGACTCTAGCTGGGTCTCAGGCAATCCAGGAAATACCTTGTTAGCTGACTTCTCCAACAGCCAGATCAGGTAGCAGCCCTGCTGCTGATCGTGGGAAGTCCCTGTGGCGTGGGACATGCTGGGACTGCTCAATATTGGGTGGCAGCTTGGCCACTTAGTTACATTGCTTATCATGTAATTTCACCTTAAAAGTCTACCCTTCTCTTGATGAATCACTAACCAATTTCAAACAGTAATGGGCATTTATTCTAATTCTTGCCAGAGGAGCATCAGTGGGACACTAGCTGTAATAAGAATTGGGTTTATAGTGAGATATAAAACAAGTGAAGATTGTTAAAAGGATTTTATGATTTCAAGTGCCTATCCTCAACAAGTCAGAAAAGGATTGCTTTCTAGGAAATGCTGAGCAGCAGTGTTCTGAAAACCTATTTAGTCTTTGAAGTTGAGCACCCAAAATTACTATGTTCTTTTGAAAAGGTTTCCCATGTTGTTTTAGAAAGAGCAAAAATGGTTTGCAGTCGGTGTGACACATGGCTATACAGTATCCATTTATGTCTTTCTTGAAGAAGGACATTGGTTTGATGACTTTCAAAAGTTCAGATACAAGGTAGTTGTTAGAAATTATTTGAGGAAGTCAGAGCGCAACTTATTAAAAGTTATTTATAGTAGGAAAACAGAATTATTTTCACCATACTAAAGAGATTGCCAATGTAAAGCTCGTTTCTGGTTTGTTCTGATAAGAACATTTAAAATAAATGTCCTGTAGGTAAGAGATAAGTTGAAACCTAACCTGATAACATTAATTAGCTATTCATGTAAAGAAAAAGAACACATAACTTGAACATAAAAATACATTTGAGATTCCAAACTGTTTTCAAGTTTTGAAGGGATGGCATAAAATTCTCATGAGACCGGTTTTTTTGAAGACTGGTAACTAAGATAAAAACAATGAATGTGGTTCTTCTTTTGAAAGTCAAATAGTTTGGGATTGATACTATCTCTCCGATATATAAACATGGTATATCATATACTGTAATTGTTTCTACCCTTACCAGTGGGCAGGAGTACACAAAAGTATTGTAAACCCAAACTTGTAACTCCAAAAGATCTTGTAACTGCTATTACTTCCCTGGAAGGATGAGTGAAGGGAATGAGGGCAGCACAGCTGTTTCTGCCAATGCCTTCTTGCTTCATGTGGCAGCATAGGACAGATTCAAAGTGAACAATTATATTACACATAATGTGTCTAGCTTCTGCTATCCAATGTCATTTGGAGTTCAGAATAATTTTGGCTGTTTTTAGATCTTTTTGTTTTGATGTTATCTTAATTTTCTAGTGACTTTCTTCCATTCTCCTGCTCATTTCTATCTTCATCAGTTATAAGACTCGGCAAATGCATGTGTTCTCTGAGCATTAAATTTTAACATTAAATAATGTTAAGCACCTGCTCTGTTTAGTTATTGTCTGCAGGAGTTTATTACCACTTTCTAAAAAGACTGTTCAGTGTGTTTCTGATGGATGATGATGTCTAACACCAGCTGTCAAGAAGTCTAGTCCCATAACATAATAATGACAAATAATATTCACTCTCTTCTGAAATCAAATAAATGAACCAACCTCCCTTTTTCCTGAAGCTAACCTGGAACCTAACTTTACTTTTGGTATGAAGTAGGATCAGAAGGAGACTAAAGAAGTACTGTACTTCTCCTTTATGCTTTGGACAAGGATTTTTCACAGAGCACAAATACGAACTAAAATTCTACTTTAGCGTTCATAGGACTTTAGTGTTCATTGACTTCAGAGGTGACAGCATTAGACAAAGAATGCCATTCAGAGTCCATTAGTGGCTATAGTATTCCTGCCCTATAGGTCTTCTGGGAATGCATGTTTTGCACAGAGACACAATTCACAGTCCTGAGGTGGGTTTGCCACTCTTATGAACTGAAGCTAGCAGCTGTCTTAATTTTACTTTTGGGCTTAGACTTACTAAGACATGATTTAAGATAACATACCAGCTTTTGTACAGAAGGGCACACTTTCCTACATGCCAGCATTATTCTGTGGAAAATATCTGACAAGACATAGGTGACTGCAGTTTCTTAAACAGATGTAGTAGTAAGTCATCATCTCATTTGTAAGAGGTGTCAGTGAGGGAGCTGTTCAATTCTTAGTGTTTTTTATATTACTAACTGTGAGCTCTGGACCTGAAGGTGAGGAAGTTGAGAGCTGGAGGTGCCCTGGAAACCTCTGCAAATGTTGGCAGTTACTGGTGGACAGTCAATATTTCTGCTCATGGTTTAGACTTTTTCTTGTGTACTATTTCAAGTGTCAAATAGTATTCATGATAGGAAAATCAAAGTACTATTTTCATTTATTTTCATATATAATTTTTTTAAAGAAAATTTCCTGAGTTCACCCCAGATTAAGGAGTCATTTCAGATGACTGAAACCCTAAGTTTCATGAAAGACACTATTTGATGAAAGAAATCACTTGCTTTTATCTAAGGCTGCTTAATGCCCCTCCCTAGGGAAAACTGTTCTGAGGTCCATCCAAGACCGCTGTCTGATAAGGAATGGTAGTCTCCACTAAGCCAGTTGGTGAATTCACATTGTCCTGCTGTTTCCATTACCACTAAGCAGTGCAGCTGCAGTTTTGCTACTCTGCTTTATTTTCCTTTATTTTGCCATCATATAGATTGGCTGTCTTTAGTCAAGGAATTTGGAACTGGAGATATTTACTTGTTAAAAAAAATTCTATTTCCCCTTCTCGGACCTCAGCATCTGCACACACAAATCCACTCATACATGCATGTGTGATGGAAAAACAAATGTGAGAAGGTGGTAGTTTTAAAAATCATTGTCAAGGCTGATAGTGTTTTTACTGGATGTCAGAAGTTTGTGAATTCCTCTCCAGATGTCTTGGCACTTGGAGGCATGATGTAAATAAGCTGGCAGGTAAGAAACATTTTAAATGAAATAAATGGCTGGAACTGCAGACTACAAGAACAGTACCAGTAAAAAATGAGTAATAAATGCTTATTTGAGGGCTGTAAGCAAAAGCACAGGAACATTAAAATACTTAGCATTACTGTAGTAAGAAAATAACGTGGAGGAAGAGATGCAAAATCACAAGACATAATAAAAAAGAGCAATTATACCATCCTGACAGGCACTGTCATTGGAGACAATAGCAATCATAAGCTTCACAACTGAAGATATTCTACTGATGCAAAGGCATGTTGGTATTTGTGGTACATTGTGTATCACAGTTGTAAAGATGCCTTGGAAGCTGTCCTGACCATGGCACTTCTACACTATTCCTGAAGCAAAGAAATGCCTAAGAGCATTCAAGCACTTAACCTGTTTCAGGAGGATGGTATCCTTCTGATTACACTGAGTATTGGAAATCATGCTTCTTGTTCAGATGCTTCAGCATTGCATGGCTTCACTGGAGAGATCATTCCCCAGTTAGATTCTCCTTGGAAAATGTGGAGCAATGCAATTAGGTAACACAAGCAGGCTAGAGAAATACAGTTTCTAAGGGTGGCATCTTGCAGAACTGGTGAAGACATTCTGATTTAGGTTTGGTGAGGTACATGAGATAATTTTCCACTAAAATAAATTCAAAATGCTGAAAATCAAAATTGGAATTTTTCAAAGCTGTCTTAGAAGGCCAGATAGCCATCTACCATTCAAATTAATGTATTTTTTAAGCAGATTATAGCTTTCTCTCTTGGAAGTTTTCACTGGAGTAGATCACACAGATAAGAAAGTTAGCAGTGCTTCACCCATCCCTTGGAATGTATAATCAAGTGTCTAATAGTCTGTCATTTCAAATCCATTACAGAATCCCATTTTAAATATAAATAGTAAGCTACTGCTCAATAATATGGGCTGAATCCCTTTTAAAAAGGAGAACATCTATGCTTTATTTCAAGCAAGGCAAATTTGGGAATATTTGCTTTTAAAAGGACACATTCCCTAAGCACACTGGTTTTGAGCTGTCATTGGAAATGACTTTGTTTCTCTCCAGTCTCAAGAGATCCATGGAAGTATAATGTGGATTTTGTACACACCAGCAATGTGTCAAGACTATCTGGAATCAATGCTCATCGTGGGCATTGAGGGTACTCAGTTTGAATCTGTATAGGGCTTAGGCCAAGCTGTAAGAGACAGAATGAGTAACAGCAGGTAGTATAATACAGGCTTAGTCAAAATCTCACCTGCTCCAATTGGATGTTCATTGCCATCTTTTTTGATTTTTAAAAGAAAGAATAGTTTAATGAATAATTTCTCTCAAGGTTATTACTGAAGAAAAGATACCTTTCACTCTAGGTACTGTCTGGAGCCTTTTAATATAAGACTTACAATAAGAGGATTGATTGTCTATACAGTAGTAGGAATGGAAATGCAGTTCTAAGTGCTAGGGAATGAGATACTAGAAATCTTATGATTAAACATTTAAACCAAAATCCCGTGGTACCATTAAACAGAAAACTGATACAGTCACTAGGAAAACTTCAGTGGTAAACCCATCTCCACACTCATTGGCAACTGAAACAATCAGGAACAAATTTGGGAGTGGAAACAATTTAAGCTCTGCATTCTGAAAGGAAAAGGTGGAGTTCCTTACAGCATATCAGATGCAGGGTGATGGATGTTTGCCAGAGAGAGAAGAAAAAGCTACTTTAATGTTATTCTTATGAATCACTTCATAAGATTGGTTACAGTCTGCAAAAGGAGAACCAAAGTCCTCTGCCAGTGGAAATGGATGCAGAAATTTGGCAGAATTTGACTTAGAGATGAAACTAGTTTTCCCACAGAAAAGTTTGTTCTGAGTCTGTGTCCTTCTAACGTAAATAACAGGATTTTTTTTAATCAGGTAGACAAGATTCTTCCCCCTGCTCCGATTTTCCACCATCAAAGCATCCAAGCACACTCATAGAAGATACAGTTTTACTATGAAATGTTTTGGGAGATAGGCATGGTTTTAATATCTACTGTCAGGTGAATATATATAGTCTTAACTTTCTGCTGGCGTTTATATGAGAGAAAACTCTGTTAGTAGTAGTAGATTAGTAATGCTTTTTCAACAGAATCAATAACCCTCTTCAGAGCTCGTTTTCTTTTCCAAATCTAGCCTGTTGTTTTCATTGTCCTGTGGTTCTTCAGGAAAATGTACACTTATATTTTTATATGAAAAAAACTGATTATATTGCAATTTCCTTAGGCTGTCAGCATTCACAGATAATGAATAACTTGCTGCCTACATAAGGTTGATATTAGAATATTTGATAGTGTTTGGAATGAGCAGGAGGAGGTGATTGAACTAGAGTTATTGACCTGCTGATTTTGTCTCTGATGACTTCTCTGGAATGTCTATGACACCCTAACTGAGGGTCCATAGAGGGAAATAGACCACAACTTATGACCAAAAGCTTCAGTGAGAGCATAGGCTTGTCTGCGAGGTCCCTACTTTTAGCAGTCAAGGCTAGTTTGCATTTAATATTTCCACACAGTCTCTGGCTGTCTGTTTGGGTGAGTAACAGGGCTGCTATCAGCTCTGGCTCTCCTTCCACCTCATGTTATTATGGAGAGTTAAGTGGAATAATAAGAAAGCAGTAGGATTATAGCTCTCCCTGCTCATCCAGACCAGCTGTTTTGGGGAGAAAAAGATAATATAGGAAGGAATATGATGATATCTTCTGTGCAACAGGTATTTAGTCTTAGCTGTGAGTCTCTTTTGCTGCTTCTGGGCAGGTCTGCCTCTCACAACAGGCTCTAGCTACCAGAATGATGTAGCAGCTCCTTGGAATTTGGTTATAGGCAGTATTAAAATTTAACAGAATACTTAGCTTTGATCCAGTCCTGCAACATTTCATGCAGGAGACTCAATTTCACCAAAGAGGATTGTCTCTGGCTCAGATGGAGGGCAGCAGTGTGGAAGGGTTTGATGTCTGAATATGAGAGTGACGGCTGCTAGTGCAGGAGCAAAAAACAAAGTCAGGAAGAACAAACAGCTCTTAACAGGTATCCCCTGCTGTGTCTATGTAGAAGCCCAGGAAAAATGAATGTAGACCTTTTTAAAGTATAGAAGGCCCCATCAGAAACTGGGAAATGCCCTATGTAATTTTTTTTTTTTTTTTTGTTAATGTTTAGTCACAAAATGTTAAATACTAGAAGAACTATCCAAAAAGGATGCCCTTCACCTTTGGGAGCATGCAAATGACAGATGAGGAAAGCCAATGTGTATTTGCACATAGTACATAGCAACATATCCCAATAAATTAGCCTTGTGCTAGAAGTACCTAGTCACTCATGCGGGATACTTCTAAGGAAAACTGAAAAGATTTCCCTGTGATATATCGCAGCACAATCATTCTCTGATCACAGCTGGTGACTTGATTGTGCTCAAAGATATGTGGCGCTCTAATTCAGCTATAGATGCTTCCATTGTTGACAAATTAAAAATTGCCAGTTGACTCTTCTAATACCATTTGTCTCAGCCATATCCCGTGGCTGTGACTGCCATAGGATCTTAAGCTCTATGTAATGCCTCTGTTTTATCTGTTTTTATTCTTCTTTCTTTTTATTCTTCTTTCTGATCCATTTCCAGCCTGTTTAAGCTTTTTCCAAATGAAAGCTATCATCACATTTTACCAATGTTTATGTATTATTTTGGAACACTGATAATTTTTGCTAAATTGAATTGTTATACAGAATATGAAAGTCTGTGCCTGCTGAAAAAGATAGTTTGACAAACCCAACACAATTTCTTGAATGGTGTTTTGATGAAAGAAGTACTAACACTGTTGAAATGTCATATTCTTACAGAAATATCCTATTATTACTATTTATTGTAGCAGAAGAGGCGTAAACATATGAATAAGGCAAGGCATGCTGGGAGACTCGATATCTTTTATTAGACCAGATGATGCATCTGGAAAGGAGTCAAAGACTGTTTCTGTTTCAGACCTGAAGCAGGAGCTGCATGGCCCAAAACCTGACTTCTTTACCAATAATAGCAGCTGGTATAATAAAATTTATTGCCATTTCCTCTAAAGCTTGCCTAGATTTTTATTTCACAGTTTGCAATGACTTGCTGCTTTGAATTTTTACTATTTTCTCATTGAATTAGAAGAGGACCAGCATTTTTAAAAAGCCAAATTTAAAATATGATTTTCAAAACTTGAGGATTTGTTCCAGTTAGAAATATACCTGAAGTTTTGAAATCTCATTGTCCTTCAGAGCAGAGAATCTAAATCCTGCTCCTTTCACCTCATCACCTGATTTCTTAGTAGGAGAATCGCTAAGACTCTTTGATGTATCTTTACTGGAAACTAAGTCCACACTAACAGTCCAGGCTATAGATAACAGTATTAGCTCTGTTAATAAGGCTGGGTCAAATAGCATGGAGATGGGATGACCCTCATTTTCCTGGAAGGAATGTTCTTACTCATGGTGGTCAGAGTGGCCCCAGATGAGTGCTAGGAAAAGCAAAGTGGACAGTTAGGCCATGCAGTCTGTCTTCTCCTAAGGTACCAGGTAAGACCTTTGAACACAGTGACCCAAGTTCATCCATAACGTTGTTCCCCTACCAGTGGTGTTACACAAAGTCAGTCTGACCCTTTGATGGAGAGTATGAAGATGGAAGAAAGTTGGAGAAGCTTTTAAAAAAAGAACACCTAGCTGGCCTGTTTGTTTAGTTCAGTAATGCTTTCTTAAACTTGCCACTTAATGAGAGAGTTTGCTGACATGTCATTGTGTAATGGAGTTGTAATACAATAGTGGGATGCTGTGTTTGAAATAGCAAGATGCTGCATTGTAATGAAAGGATGCTTTTGCCATGGTAGGGGACTGTTTATGTAGTGGTGGGATGAGAGAGACCCTAATTGCTTAATGGTAGGGTGCTGCTTGTGTAGTGATACAACTGCTTTGCCAACAGAGGAGATCGCAAAGCATCGGCAAGATCTGAGAAGTGCCGGCAAGATTTGAGAAACCCCAGCTGCCAAGTGACTTTGTTTTTCTTCTCATTCTTTTCACTGAGGCATGGAGAGAGACAGCCTAACCTTTTGTTCCAGTTGCATTTTTTACATTTTATGTTGTTTTGTGTTATGTTTAACAAACTACTGACATCTGGAGTCACAGCAGTCCTTGGCCCTGAAGCACTGTTTCCATTACAACTTAGACCCCCCTCTTTGCCTTTTTATTTGCACAATAATACAACACTCTAATTCTGCATCCCTCTGTGCAATAGCTTAGTCTCATAAAGCCACAATCACTTAACGTTCTACCCAGTCCTCTGCTCTTTTAATTTATTTTGCCATTTGCATAATGGATTGACAATGTCTTACTGTTATCAACTAGTTTATGTCTTTTCCAGAACTTAATTTAGAAATTACTGCAGTGGATATGACTGTATAGATGAAAACCCCAAGAGATTTCTATTTTGCCTGGTTTGGGACACTTGCATCCCATTCCTTAGGCTTGATCCAGCTAAATTTTGTAACGCTGTGTTGTACAGATCGGGAAACCAAGGCACTGAGGAATTAAGGCATGGCATAGTCTACAGCAGAGTCCCTGTCTCTTAGTTATTGTTCAGATTCTTATCCTTACAGCCATTTCTCCTTTCCCAGGGACATCAGGTCACATTTTGAGTTCTGCTTTGATAGGAATGGCAGAATTAGCATATCCTTACATGAGTTCTCCAGCAAATTTAATATCAACCCTTTCTCATTACATTTTTTAGTATTTTTAAATAATATAAAATGTAAAGAACTTTTCATTACCAGTTTAAAATAACCTTTTCATTTTAGGTCTATGTCTTAGGTTTTTTAAGTAGCACAAAAATCAGGCTTAAGGAGTCAGCAAACTATGAATTTGCACAGGCTAAAGTAATTAAGTCATCGCAAACCTCAAGACCAGGATCCTAGAAAGAAATTTGCTGAGGAGGAGCTGGACTTGTAGAAGCTTAAGTATCTGTATGGGAGAGCAGCTGTGTTCTGGGCACAGCTGGGAAGGCAGGAGAAGGAACTGTCTGTTGCCAAGCATAAGGCCCTGCAATGTAGCATATTCTTTACAGGGTCAGTTCTACATTAACCTCTGCTGGCTGCCAAACTGTGAGGGAAATGACAACAGCCAGTGGATGCCATGATATTGGCACAGTGCACATGCACTGGTGCACATGCACAAACACTGATGCGCATGCACCAGAGAGCTCCTTACCCAGTAAGGCCATTTCCCCTGGGTGTATGTGTGCTCTGCTCTAACACATAGCTCCATGCATATCTGTGGAACTGAATCCAAAGGTTCAGGAAAAGACTGCTTTCATGCATGAAACAAAAGTCTTCCCTCATTTCCTTTTGGACCCCCAGAGTGTCAAAAGAGGTGATTCAAAGAAGAGGAAAGCGAGTAAAGCAGTTCTGTTAAATGAGAAGAAGTGAAATTCTGATTTTTTGGGTTATGCTCTCCTCTTCCCTGAAATGGTGTGATACAGAGAAGGTTTGGACCATTACTATGAAGGGACTGAATTAGTCCTACCCATTAATTCCTCTGGAAGCAATAAGTCTATGTACCCTTGACATTGGCGTAGACTGATACATGACATCTTCATCCCTGCAGATAGTGTTAGAGTCAGATTTTAATAATAAATTGAGCATTTACTTCCCTCAATTTTAACAGCAGGAGCTTTGTGGGACTGGTGAATACATACAGGCTTTACAATCTAAGGTAAATCACATCTATTCTAAATACAGGTCAGAAATGCAGAGGTTAGGCCATATAATTCTCTCAGCTTGGAACTGGAGACAGAGTCAGCCAGAGTAAGTTAGGGCAGATGAGAGCAAAGATCAAATATACCTCAAAGTAATGCACTCAGCACATAACTCTTGTATCCAGCTAGTAGCACTGAAGATACAGATGTCTTCAAAGGATAGACCGCTACAAACACAACTAATGAAATCTCACTGTTTCTTTCTTTTTCTGCTCCTTTTTTCCCCTACAGCTGCATTTTGTTAATAGTTCTGAATTCATTTTTACCACTTGCAATATGGTGCCCCAAATAGAATCATACAATCATAGAATCAGTTAGGTTGGAAAAGACCCTTAAGATCATTGAGTCCAACTGTTAACCTAGCACCGCCAAGTTCACCACTAAACCATGGCCCTAAGCACCACACATACATGTCTTTTCAATACCTCCAAGGATGGGGACTCAACCACTTCCCTTGGAAGTCTGTTCCAATGCTTGACAACACTTTCAGTGAAGACATTTTTCCTAATATCCAATCTAAACCTCTCCTGGCACAACTGGAGGCCATTTCCTCNCTTGGCCATCCAGCCAGTTTTTTTACCCATTGAAGAGTATACCCTTCCAAGCCATGAGCAGCCAGTTTATGCAGGAGAATGCTGTGGGAATAGTGTCAAAAGCTGGTGTCAAAAGCTTTACTAAAGCATGTGTACTTCCAAAAGCTCTCACAGCTTTCTAGAGGCAGGTTTATTTTATGGTAAATTCATCCTCTCCTCTACTGCTATCTAATATTACTCCGGTAGCTTTGATATTTACTCACTGTGAACAGGCACAAGTGACTGAAAAAAGAAAATTATACCAAAACATTTTCATGTGTTGTGTCAGGAAGCACAAGTGGTACCATGTGACTACAACAGTGATGCTGGCAGTTTGACCATGGCCTATTTGAGAAGAAATTTTTTTTAATCTAGCAGACCAGGACATAATAAGAATCAACTGATGAAGTCTAAAATTGCATATGACATTATCATAATAGTCCCTCGGGTCCTATAAATTTAATAGAATTTCCTGACCAATGACAAGAACATAATTCAATGCAGCAAGATTCTCACATTTGGTTGGTAGAATGAAAGATGTAAAAAGACATACTGAACTCAGTGTCTAAGAAACTATGCTCTTCCATGCTTATTCCATAGGAAAACAGGGAGAGTAAAAGATGCTTATTTTATTTAACTCAATTTTTAAAATAGGTAATAACTTCTGAGGTTTACCATATTTCATTTATGTTAATAGGGGAATACCTGTAAATAGAAACTATACTATATGTCATTGCATTTCTTTCATACTGGTTTTTGGGCTTTTGCCATTCTTCTTCTGTTTGGAAAAGTCACCATATTTTCCCTCCGTAATGAAATTCAGGTGAGCAAAGAGCACTTCATTATTCTTTGGCAAATAAATAGCTGCCCTTTTTTCAAATATGCTAAGGTTTTATGTACAGAATTTCACTTCCTAATTAGTAGTGACAGAAATTAAACCATAAATGCAGTTGAAAACACTCTTTGCCAACGGAGCGAATATATTGTAGTCTCAGTCCGGTTTTGTGTCTATTGGTTATGTATGATCTGTTCACAACACAGATTTGCCAGACAGATGTACCCACTCTCACATCTAATCAGTTGTGTGTGCAGAAACAAACAAAAACCCCTTAACAAAACAAAAAAATCAAGGCTGGAATAGTGGTCCTGACTTTACTAACTAAAACAACAACTGCAAAGCAAAATTTTCCCTAATCATGTAATTATAATTCGTAGTTATTCTGAAATTGCATCTTATAGTGATCATCTTTTGTTTGAGGTAGCAATCTTTTGGGGTTTTGTAGGCTGATGAGTTACAAGCATTTTTTCCAAAATAATGACAGATGGCAAACAAATGAGGGATAAACTAACCTGCTAAATAATATGACATGAAATTTAGCATTTAAATTCCCATCTGGAATGCCTTTACACTCAAATAGTCTTCCAGGGTTTGGGTGTGGATTTACTCAAAGTGCTGCACATTTCTGAGTCTGTAATGTAATTTCAAGTCCCTGTCAATACGCTGGGGTGCACACATGACTGCTCAACTGATATCAAAACCTCAGGGACCACAGAAGGTAGCAATTACATACCCTCACAGGGTGCTTATTGCTTGGGGGTTTTAGACATGATTATTGCAGAGAGCTGCAAAGCACACTGCTTAACAGCCATTTCCTGAAAGCTATCAGCACTGATATTGTTATCATATTCTGATTTCAGTGCTCCCTAAAATTCTGTGACTTACTAGTCCCTTTTCCTTTTCTGTAAGCAATTTAGATACACTTTAACATAGCACAAATCCTGGTTACTTTTCTCATAAATCCATTATCCTCTATGCTAATCCAATCACCATGCATATTGACATATGCACTTTGCTCCAAATGGCTTAATCGAAATCATAAATAAATAGTCAACACATCAACTGCTAGTGACTCTGGAATATACCAATGGTAACATGCAAAAAAAAAAATTCCACTTTTTAATGGAAATGCAAAGTATTTATAAATACAGTGATTCAAAGTATTATCATCTGACAAACTCTCATTATCACTACTAATATCCAGGGCTTTGTTTCTGTAGATATCAAACTTTTAAATACTGTTTTATATATCAGAATTATATTTCATAGGCGCACTACTTTCCTTTTGGTAATGCAGTGTGCTCAGACTTCTTCCTCCTATTTTTTTCATAACAGTGGTAGCATTCCCTAAGCTATATGCTGGCATCAGGACTGACTATTTGGAAAAAAATCCCACTACACTGTATTTAGCATGCACACGTGTGGAAGCGACACTCATGTGCACAGAGCACATTTCACTAATGCCTGGCTTAGCCAGATGTATCTATAATGAAATAACAAACAGTAAGCTTAGTGGAATGAAATCCATTTAGCATTATCCACTAGCAAAACTCCAAAATCCACTAACACTTAGCTTAAAAAAAGTGTTTTAATACCTGATTTGTTTTAATTAGGTTGGACTTGGCATTGTGTTTACATTTCAGATTTACTGTGGGAGATACTTGCACAGTGTCCAAGGGGTTGCTTTTTACATTATCATATTTCGAACATAATAGTAAAAATTACTAAAATCAGCTTAAACGTGTGTTAAGAACATTGTATCTACGTTAAATTATAAACTCACAAAGCTCTTCAGGGTCAATTCTTTTAGCTTTTGCAATATAATTTAGTAATTAGCTTAATGTCTAAGATTTTACCATTAGTATCACATGATCAATCAGCATTTTATATATATAGATATAAAAATGACACTCTTAATGGCATGTTTTTGACATCGCTGTACCTTCATTTAGGTATTTTGCATACACGTTTTCATCATACTTGGAAATTTGTGAAGGTGTGTGTGACTGCCAGGCTCTTCTTAATGTTCTTGCAACAGTTAGTGATGAGAATATTTTCACTGGATCAGTGATTTGCTAAGGAAAAATAAAAGCACACATCTGACAGCCTGAGACCAGACCTCCTGTCTCATACATGATTGTCCCTGAAAAGATACAACAATTTACATGCATCCCTTGCTTAATTTCAGGATTAGTGAAGGGTGTCAGACTTCCAGCTCCAAATTCTGGTGTCTGTTTTTCACTAGTTTAAGGGTGCCTCAAATGATTCTGTTTATATTTTTTTCTTATTTTATCCTCCCCCCCCCAAGTCCTCTCCCTCAGATCCTTTTTCCCACACAGCAGCTGGTGAAGGACACAGCTGTATTGTCTTTATGAGGACAGAGAATTCCCTAGGGCCAAATCTTTCCCACATTGACTATTAAGGCAAAGTCTTATCTTTAGGCTTCCTAGAATATGTCTAATTTGTAGATAAATAAATGAACAGAATATACTGTTTCTGTAGTAAAGAATAAATAAAATTGGGATGATAGAGATGGTATGCTTGGGTATTAATGGAAGACTCGTTCCCACTATGGGGCCTAAACAAGTGAGGGAAACAGTTCCTGCAGTGGAGGAATCATGGTCATGTGTTGCATGTGGGGCCAGTGGTCAGCAGCTGCTCTCAGTTCTGCAGGGGTTCTGCCATCAGTCAACTGGGAGGCTTCGACAAACCAGTCAGTATGATTGTGACCCAGTTTTTGGAGTTGTGAAATGGAGATTTAATACTTGTTCGCCTGCCTCACAGGGAAGTTAGAGGGTTCCTCAGTTTTCAGGAATGCTTTAAAATGTAACGTGTGCTACAAAGTATTAATTCTTGTAAGTGGGAATTAATACAATAATCACTTTCTAGAGCCAGCTCCACTAACACTACCAGGTTACCATGCTGGTTCAAAACCACCTGCTAAATAGCCTGCCCCTGTTATCTCTGAGACAAACCTCTGCTGTAATTTTTTTTCTAGAGCTCCTATGAAGAATGAGTCTGAGTCACTTCATTGCTAGGTTCAACAATGTGCTTGAAACCACTCTAATACACTGTGTAATGCCTGCTGAGTTTTGAGAGCCCTTGTTTATTCTCATGAGGGATAACTGTGATTTTTATATCCATTTCAAGAGCATAATTTCTGACTATCAAAGCAGTGCTAACTACTGTGATTTAGATTCTCCCCTAGTTAAATCCACTGACTTCAAGGAAACTGTGTCAAGTTACAGCAGATGAGCTCTTTGCTCTGTTTAATCAGAAACTTTCTGAGAAATTGTTACTTAAAGGTGAACATCTCTGTATGCAGTGAGACAGTAAAAAGCCTATCCACAGCTTTACTTAGTCACTGGATGTCCAGGCATTCAATTCTCTTGTACCTAGGACCCAAATTGCTTGTCCAGCTCGCTCTCCCTGTTTGAAGGGGAAGACTTTTCCTCCTAAAAATGAACCAAATTGTGCAAGCAGGGCACTGACATTAACTTGTCAGTGGGATATTCAACAAGTCCCCTCATCTACCTGCTTTGTTTCCTTTTCGTGGTCGTACCAGGAGATGATGTGAAACTCTGTTAGTTAATCCACAGAGACCATCTAGAGATTTGGAAGAATATTGCAGGAATACAGGAAGAATATTCCAAGCAGCTACTTAAAACACATCCTGTGCTTAAACCTAAATAATATTGATTAACTGTTACTGTACTATGAAGAGCATATGTAATGCTAGCTGTTTACATAATGCTATGTTCAGCTCTTTCAGTGGGTTTCAGAAGGACCTAAAAGTTAAATAAGACACATTTTCATTTAAATCGCAAATTTGTCCAAGTCCACCATAGGAATAAAGCTTATATGAATTTAAAATCAGAGACTTGATGGTTAGTTTCCTTATAGATGCAACTGAAGCTTCATTTACTGTGTAAGTGGTAAGACTGCATGCCAATGTGACCTCCAAAATATGTAAATGAAAATGGGAAGTTAACACTTCCCTGTGGAATAATAGTAATGTTTCCATCTATTGATTCTCAACAGGGTACAGTGCTTTTTTTACCCTTAAACAGTTGTGCCTGAAATGGGGTGGAGGACAAAGGGAACAGAACAAGTTTGGCAGTTAGCTTAATAGGACCAAGATGCTACTACCTAGCTTAGAGGAAAGAGTTGCCTAGCCTGCCAAGGGAAGCAGTGCTTCCTGTGAGACATGGTTGCTTCAGGCCTTGCTTTCCTACCGCAGCTGTAAGCACTCTCTAGGAACAGAGAAGAAAGTAGGTGTCCTCCTGTTTTTAAAGCTATCGCTATTTTTTGAACTTGCACTAGCAAGGCATTTCAAAGTCTAATTATGGACTGTAACAAAAAAGTGTTCTTTTTGGTAGCTTTTAAATCTGCTTTCTGCTATTTTCTTTGGTTGCCCCCTGTTCACATTATGGAAATGCTTCTTTGTTGTCTCAGTTCATCTCCATGCCATCTGTGATTTTATTGATATATCATACTTCTCTTTTGTCTTTTTTCCAAGACTTTCCAAGTCCTAGTCTATGACTTGTGCTTGCATGGAAGCCAAGCCATATTTTTCACCATCATTGTCAGTCATCTTGTTAGTTGTTGTTGGCTATGTTAATAGCATGAGTTTCATCAAGACTTCCATGGGCAAACTAGCTTCATTTTTAAGTCACTTCTTAGCTCAAGCTTAGCTCATTCTATGTGAGAATCAGATTAAGCTGCAAAACCCAAGCAGACCTTCAACAGTGAGGGCGAGAGTGTAAGAACTTGAAGAACTGCTTGCTAACAGTGTCCCTCATGTTTCTATTAGATGCCAACCAAGATAAATCTAGCCTGAGTTTGAGTGAGCCAGAATGTTGCATGAGGAAGCAGTCTCATATGATGCATCATTGGTACGTTTCTGCTGCTGCTAGCAAGGAGCTCAGGGCAATCCCACCAGGTACTTCCACAGGCCATTCCACAGTGATTATTGGACTGAAGAGGTTCTTTCTACAGTTTCAGTCCTGATGACAAACATGGCAACATACGTTATGGCAACAAAACCAACAAATGCTACATTAAAGACGTTTCATCTCTGCATATTTTTTTCAAAAGCGTCTAGAAGCAGTAACTTTAACATAAGCCATATCGGTGTCTCAGCTCATTATCTGTTTAAGAACTGAAATTAATTCAGCCTGCAAGTTAAAAACCTAAAGACATAGGATTTATGAATTAACCACCTTGCAAGCAAAATGGGCCTGGGTCACCAGACCTTTCGGCACCAATGCATCCCTGAAAATAAAGCCTCTCCACCATTGTTGCTACAACTGCTAGCTGCTCAATTCCTGGTAATCCAGTCTTCAGCAAAGCGGTTCTTGGCAGAAGCTCTTATGTGTTTCCCTTACTCTTACCCTCAAGAAATCTGGTGAGTGTTTTAAACCCTAAAATCCTTCCAGAGAGCCTGCTTCCTTGAAGCAGAATACTTCACTGAGTAGTAGCTTTGTGCATCTGCAGTTGTGTTTATACCGTTGCCTTTTCTTGCTGACATAGCAGCCCATAGCCACAATTAGTTCCCTTAATCTGTATATATATCACCTTGCTACAGGCCAATTATTAGAAATGGATGTCAGCGTGCAGAGTAAGATCAGAACCCAGGCACTGATTTCTGGAAAGTGTTGCTCTAGGAGATGTCAGAGATCTCAGCAATAAACTGTTGCATGATCTTCACTGGGCTTTTGCTGCATGCTTTGAGCAATAGTAGCGCTATTTTCTGCTTTCCTGCTTTTGCTTTCAGTACTACAGCAGAATAAACCTCTTCCTGCATTTTCCACATGGGGTGGAAATGGTAAGCCAGGCAGTCTTCCCTAAAACTCCTCTGACTGTAAGAAGGTTTCAGTCCTGTGGCAACAGTGTTTAATACATTAAAAAGATAATGTGGCCATTTCTTTAAAAGAGCAATTGTGTTTGAGGCATGCACAGAATGTAAATTGTTGAAGAGTAAATGATCATAAGTAAAGAATCGTTTTAGAAGTTGTTTACAGATTTACTGCATAACTATAGTTATGCAGGTTAAAGAAACAGGTTGCTTTGTGTCAGTGACTGCAAGAAGCATGTGTTATCTGAAGTGCATATGGTATCCACATGAGATCATACAGCACAAAATACTTTCTCTGTCCCTTGATAAGTTTCTTAATGAAGGCTTGAGACCCATTGGTCCATTTTCCTTTGTTTCATTCTCCTCATACACACAACTAAGACCTATGGCAGCACACTTTTTAAAAAGCACGTGCAGTGAAGATTTTAAAAAGCAGTGAAGTATGTAATAGTGTACAAGGGGCTAATTTCCAATGACATCACAACTCAAGAATGCAAAAGCTGTTAAAGCAGCTAAGTTTGTGCTCCTAAAGCACTTCTGACTACCTGTCTCATAGAGCATCACAAAAGCCACACAAATGGTCACATTGGCACAGAGGGAAGTGTGTCACTCCCTGGCTGACATGAGCTGCAAAAACAGCTGAGGCCCAGTGAAAAAGGAAGAAAGTCTTCTATGAACAATGATAGAGCACAGCAGAGAGCTGTCTTAAGGCTGCTCTACTGCAGTACAAACAGCACACTCCTGCCCTGCTCCTTGCCTGCACCAGCACTCACTGCTCAGAGGAGCCACACAGTGTTGGGTTCTGTCACACTCAGAGGAGACATATCCCCCTCATCTCCTATAATTTTATTCAGGCAGTTTCAGTCCCTTTTTGTGCAGTATCATTCTCCCCTGCCTACCTTAGCTCGGGGGACAATTAACAAAACACGTTACAAACTGAACCAGACTACAGGGAAATAATTCAGGCTAGGCATGCTTTGCATTAAGTCTCTTGTAGCTGGGATCTGAGTTAAGGACTTCAGGAAGACAGACTTCTGTATTTTTTTTTTTTTTCCAAGAAAAATGCATTCTTCATCAGGGTTAAATATTTTTCTCCGTTTTTTCTTCCCTGCCCCCAAATTGGCTCATCCATCACTAGAATCAATATGAATGCAAAGATTTTGGTGGATTTGTTGTCATGGAAACCACTTCTCCTCTCTGATATCCCTTACAGGCTTTCCAGACCTTTTCTTGCCTTTAAATTACCATTCTGTCCTACATTCTGAAACACGCTGTATTTTAATTCCACGTGAACTTCGTTTGAAAACAAACTGTGCACAGTCACAGCAAAACCAACAGCCAAAAGATAAAACAGTCCCTGCTGGAAGACCAAAGTAGCTGTCTGAGTGACTACCGACTATGGTCCCAAAATGGCTGCTTAGGAAAGTAAGACTAAAAGCCCTCTCCCTTGGAGGACTGTCAGTATGCAAGTTATGACTTCTGTGAGATAGGCTTTATGTTTCTCTTTTCTCTCAGGAGCTGCTTTGTTGCCCAGAGAAAGGCTCATTTTGTGATTAAGGCAGTAAGGCATGAAATTAGGATCCAGACCAGTTAGAGTTACTCACATAAATAAAGTTTGCAGGATTTGATCTTTTGAGCCCCTTATCCTGTTTCTGGTTTTCACAAATTGCTAGTCAAGTCACTTAGTTTTTTGTTGGTTTGGCTGTATAGAACATGAAGGTAATCCATACAACTACCTGTCAAATATGCTGAGAGACCGAGATACTGCAGAAAATGCCAAGATCAGATAGAAAACTTTATATAAATATAAACCTATCATTACTTGTGGTGCATTCATAACCAGCTGTCATGTTCAAGTTCCAAGCTAATTGCACATTTCATTAGAAGGCAATACAAAACTCTTAAATTTTGTGCCAGTTTAGCAGTTACATTGTAGGAAGTTTTCCTAGAAAGCCCAAGAAGTTTAGGGATGTGGTTCCTATTTAAAGCAAATGCAATCTGTGCTCCTAACATCATGGTGTTTTCAATAACATCTACTCAATAAGGAACCACTGTCTAAAACAATGTAATGCAAGATAGAAGAAAGAAACTGAGTACTAAAAAGTACAGTTTGTAGTAATATGGAGAGTTCAGGAGCTGGCAGGAAGACTCAGTGTGACAGGAGTTGGGGATAGAAATTGATTTTCAGTTTCCCTTTGCTTTGTTATCCCCTTCTGCTAGACAGTTGCTTTCACTCAGCATAATTTGCTATTGGTTACTATTCATTTGCATCATCGATGCTTTTAGTAAAAAGGATTTAGCATCTTCCAAAGTGGTGCTATATAAAGGTGGTCTATAAAGCAGGTGCTATATAAAGCATTATGAATGTGAAGAGGTTTTATCTGCTCACAGAGCCTCTAAGTCATTTCTGAGCCACATACCTGCACTACTCAGCAAAGGAAGTCTGTTTAGGATCAAACTATTTCTTTGTAGACCTGGCCAGGTCATTCTGTTTGCTTTTTAAGCACCCTTTTTAAATGTAACTAAAGCTTCTAATTGAAACCATTTGAAAAGAAAAGGTCAAAATAAAAAATTATGGCTTTGCCAGAATTCAATTCCTCTAACCTGTGGAAGAAAAAATAATCTACTTGCCAAATTTTATGCAAAATTTACAAGTAGTTTTAGAATGAGGAAAACACTAACGAGTAGATAATCTATTTAAAATGTCTTGCCTCTCAATAGTTCTTGTACTCTGCCAGATGTGGTGAGGTCACAGCTAGAGCAGAATTGCTCCTAGGGATGATGAGGAACTCAGGCAGAGGCAAGTATATCTATTCCAGACAACACCATCTGCCTAAAAGCTAGATCTGTAACAGCTAGTTCAGTGGGAAGCTCAGCAGTTGAGTTCCCTCCCTTGTTCTGCTAGGAGCTATCTTGAGTGCTGACCTGAACTTGGCCCCTTTCTCAGCTGCCACATGATAACATCCCAAACTTACTTTGTACTTTAGCCTGTAAAGAAAGTTCTCTTCCTTGTCTAGAACAATTATGATAACAAATTAAATGAAGCTATAGATTGTCAGGTGGCCTGATGTGTTCTGCCAAGGGTTGCATCTGAAAGACCCTGTTTGTATTCTTGTATATAGGGTCCTAAAGTAGTCACAATTTCCCTGCAAATAAACTCCAACCTGGGGCCTGTAGAAGGCTTACTGGCAATGTGACTTTGGAGGATGCTGTAGCACTAGAGCATTATCTTTTAAATAGCTGAAATCAGAAGTCTAACTAACTAGCCTGTTAATCCTCTGAATTAATACTGTGGGAGAACGAAACAAGCTGCAATTAGAAAGCTAGCAAGCTGCAGATATTTCTTTTCTATGTGTAAAAACCTGACTTTAAAACATCTAAAAATTCCTTTTTTTTTTAAATTGAAGTAATGAGACATTAGCTTCAGATTCTGGCTTTTCTATTGGAAGCATTACACTTTTCATATCCTCCTGTTGAGTATTTGTTGATTCTTGTTCAGTGCTTCTAAACTTACTTATTGGGTCAGTGGGATTGGGTGCTGAAAGAAAGTGGGTTTGGTTCTTTCACTCTATAGTGAATATAAAGAGTGAAAAAACAAAGTCACCCTGCTTGCACTACTCCTTGGAAATTTATAGAGGATTTTTGCCTACATTTGCCTATTGATTGACCTGTGAAAACATGGATCATCCTGAAGCACTGATAAAAAAATAAATTGAAAAAAGATCCTAGGAGGGGGAGGGGGGAAAGATAACAGCAAATGCAAAAGGATAGTTCTCCAAATAGAAGACAAAGTCTGTTCCAGTTATTTTTGTAAAGGGTTGATTGCAATTTGCATCCTGCTCAACCAGCATCTGCCATCAGCAGTGCTCAGTAGTCTTTTTTTTTTTTTTTTTACTTTGTATTTTGCCTGTGAATGTTTCTTGATGACATTTCCTTTCCAAATCCTTGCACAGTGATCATCCACCCTTCTCCTTAAACCTGAACATACCTTGCTACAAGGTACAGGTGATTTGCAGCTTTTATTCCAACCATCATAAAGTTATGGCTTTGGGTTGCTTTACCAAGGGTGTTGTGTTGACCCCTCAGAGTGTGCTTGTAGAGAATATTATTGGGAAATTGTATTCCCCAGGGAATACATTTGGGATGTAGGAGTTCTGTGATGCAGAATAGCATCTTGCATTATCCTCTGTACTGAAAGAAAGACAGCAGATGGGGTGTAAGAAGGAAAAGTAAATCGCTTTGAATCACACACTTTCCTTCACATTGCATACCAAGTTTACAGAGACACATCTGGAATTAGCAGAGAACAAAGCACTATGGTAGGACAACCTGCCAAAAATACCCCTAAATCCTTCATGATGAAGGGGGCATTGTTACATGGAAACAGCAGTAAGTCACCTATACAACCAAACAAAAATACATGTTGACTGAAAGTGATGTTTGCATTTTCCATTCACTGTTGACAAGCAGTATCAATCCCACAGTGACTTAAAGTGCCAGGAAACTGTCTCTTTGCAGGGCAAAGAGAGACAGAAAAGCATCATCCTGACAATAGATCTGCTGTTCATGTGCAGTTTGTTTTTTGTTTTTTTAACAATTCTTGCTTTCATAGAGTAATTAGATACAGATGTTGGTTTTGTTTATCTGTTTGCCTTTTAGTCTTGCTAAATGTATTTTGATGACTGACAAAGGGAAGTTCATATTTTATCACCCATTAACCAAAGTGAACCTTTAATTTCTTTCCTCACAACCCCCAACATGAGCCATAATGTACAGAAAGCTCCTTTGTTCACTTGCTCAAAGGCCAAAGAATTCTAGTTAGAGAACAACATTGAGAATCTCCACAGATTTATCTTGAGAATCATGTTACTGGAAATTTATACTGCCTTGAAATTGCTGGCGAGAGAAGAAAACCACAGAGTCAGTGTAATTCAGCAGGTGCTAGATCAGTGCCTAATCTGTAAAACAGAAGGGTATCTTTAAGCCACCTCCAACACTGGCAGCTAAATTAGAGGAATGGAGTTGGATTTAAGCAAATACTATTCACAAGTGGTTATCCAAGGAGCCGAGCTGTGGAGAGGCTGCTGCACTCGATTAAAAGGCAGTGAGTAGAAGTCCTGATAACCAGAACACAGTGCAGAACTAATTGCAATCATTTACAGTCAGGTAATAACTTAGCTGTTTGTATTTATTTTAAATGGTAGCTGAAAATGTGAACAAACCTGATATCCTACTCATTTAAATGAAGTCTGCTGAACATTGCTTTATTCAGAAGAAAGAAAGTAGGAGATAAAAAAATGGTAGGGGGCAATAAGCAGTATTAGAAGGAATGACTGGTGGGATGACAGCAGGGATTTTGATAATGTAAGCAGCATATCATCTCAGAAGAAGATAGCAGAATACTGTGTGGAAGCCTGCAGTTCAGCTAACTCCAAGCACATGTAGTTGCAAATTCAATTTAACTATGGCAAGTAAGCTACTAAGCTTCAGGTAGCTTGATTTTGGAATGCTAGGTAGTAAAGCAAAGAGTTTATGGACAGGAAGATTCAAAAGGACAGAACAAATTGCAGCTTGATGGGAAAGGACACTAAGGTGTGAATTTTCCATTAGCATTAATGGGACTTTCATGTCTAATTCTGCACACAGTGAACCAGTACAGTTGAAGAAAGAAATAGTATTTGTAATTAGGTTTTCCCAGTAGGAATAAGAAAAAAAAAAAGCTGAAGTAAAACAAAAGTAAAAAAAGAAGCAAAGTTTATCCAAAGGGACAGAAGACATAGGTACGGGATTCTCAGTTTAAATAAAGAAAATTAATTGTCCCAGATAGTCAGGTCTATGGAAAATCTAGTACACAAAACTACTCTAGAAGCTGTTCCAAGAGGTGTTCTAGAAGAATTCATTTTAAACTGCATTTCAGTTCAATTATGTACCAAATGTATATACCACTTGTCAACTCTTGTATCAACTCAGCTGCAAACAGGAGTGGTACAGAAATAATTGCAGAAGAACTGGCATTCTGCCCTGAGCAATGGCTTATATCTGCTAGAACACAGACACAGAGCAACTGGAATAATCACTACTTAATGCAGCTAATCAGCTCTTCCTTGCTGTTCTGACCACAGTTAAGGGAAGCGCAGAAATGCCATAAGTCTTGCAGGTTTCTAATTCAAGCCCTAATTCAGACACAGTTCTGTATCAGGGGTAGAGATGTGCTTGGTTGGCATGTGAGGTTTTTTCATCTCTTAGGAATTGTATGTGCATTTGATACCTCTGTTCACAGCCTATCTGATGTTGCTCCGCTTTGCAGAGATGAAAGCCTGAACTTCAGTTTCTACACATTCCTGAGGGGGCCTCTCCATGCTAGCGTGTGTACCCCTCTGTGCTTCATCAGAGTGTTCAGGCACAAGTATTTAAGGAGTACATAAGGGGTGAATGTGCCAGTTGGTGTTCCCTTTAGTGTCAGTCACTATTATATGTGACTTTAACTAGTATTAGCAGCTTAATATGCTTTAGGTTAATGAGCCATTCAGTGAGATCCAGCTTTCCAGTTTGTTGGCTTGATGAATTAATCACCACTACTTAAAGCTCCTTGTTTGCATTGGAAGGCTGCCTGCTCCCCGTACAGGATCTGGAGAGCTGTCTACACTGTGTGTCATTGTGGCTTTAAACTGTATCCCAGGAATAGGTAGATACATGTGAATTACTGATACAGACCAGCTCACGTCTGTCAAACACAACAAAATAATTCTTGCTTATCAAACTAGCTTTCTGTGTAGAGAACTTCTGAAATTGCTCTGCAAGGCTTAGCAGCACAGTTTCAAATTCAGTGTAGTACACTTTCAGGTGGCTCTTTTTCCTATATTTTCCCTTGCCTCTCTCTCCTTTTTTAACTCCATCCCTTTCTCCTGATTAATTTCTTTTCCAGTGGAAAAAACCAAACTAACCCTCACCCTCAAACACTTCAAATATATCTGGATTTGTTCTTTTTTATAAGTGCTGAGAAATCGAATACTGGAAAACTGTTAGGCATGGCACAATGCAGGAATCCCACAGAGGTTAATATAAGCCTTGTACATTAAAAGGAAGGGAAGTAGAAAACCATCATAGGTGGTCAGACTTTTGGAAAAGTCTTATTTTGCAATAAGCTGAAAGAGGTGACTTTTCAAGATGGACAGAGGAATCTGAGGAGTCAGTAATAAACCTCCAATTGAAACTGAACTTCATCATTCCCAACAGGTTTTCCTTCTTCCTCCTTCAAACTCTCACTTCTTTCAACCATCCAGTAACCTCCTTCACAGTAACTCATGATGATCTTCCAGACAGCAAAACAAACCGAGGCAGTACCAGTTAGCATACATGCACTCCATAGACTTATAATGAATGTTTTTGAGATACCAGAGGCATCAGCAAACATCCCGCACATCGCTGTGCTGCAGAAAGGCTAGAAAGCTGCCTTCTCTCAAGCAGAGCTGCTGCCTTTCTTCAGGCACAGGGATCTCATGATCAAACACAGAGGGACAGTAAGCTCTAACTGCAGGCAAGTGAATACATCCACCGCACTCTTTGTTATCACTGGGGGAAACTTTCTTTCAGTAAGCCCATATGTTTATATTTGATCAAACCAATTCAAATACTGAGGTTCCCTGTTTAGACCTGGGCTACAGCAAAGGCACACAGAGCATGGTCACCTGAGGCTTCTTCTCAGTGGTCTTGAGCTGGCCCGGATACACCAGAGGTATCTGCAATGGCAACATTATTCAGAATAGTTGCTGGATTTTCTAGCTTGTCCTGTTGTGGAACGCACTAATATCTCTAAGAGGTGAAACTAAAAAAATAACATTTTATAAATGTTGCTTCCAATCACATATGCATTAAGCTGAAACTACCTAGCCTTCACATAGGTTCACCCAAGAAATTTTTTGTTCTTGTAGAGAACAAAGAGAAAAAAGAGAACAAAAAATTGTCTTAGTAGAGCTTCTACTGGAAACTTTTCTGTATAGCTCTTATCTGTCACTTTCTGTTGTTATAGGGAGACAACACTCAACATTCAGAGCATCAGTGCACAGCAAGGTCCAAGTGTTCCCAAAGAGCTGGGAGCCCACAGGGATAACACAGCCAGCAGGGCAGGGGCCTCACCAGCCAGGGCCCAGCCACACAGTACCTGAGTGAGACAAGCAGGGCAGACCTGGGTATGGCAGCCAGTCAACCAAGGGACCAGATAATCAAGTAAGTTCATGGTGATGAGACAGGTCTGAGATCAAGCTAGGAAGTGAGCTTAACAAGTAAAGATCAACAGGTCCATTGCCTGCCATAGACATGGCTGTGATGGAGCTGGACATTCATACTCCTATAAGCTACAGCTCCTATGCCTAAGCTGATCTTAAATAGAATCATAGAATCATTCAGGTTGGAAAAGACCCTTAAGATCATTGAGTCCAACCATTAACCTAACACTGCCAAGTCCACCACTAAACCATGACCCTAAGTGCCACATCATGGGGCTCATGAGCCCATGGGCAGAGGATGTGGGTTGAGGCTCTAGGTGAAGCTGGACAGGGCCATTAAGGCCTAAAGTGTCTTGGCACAGGGAATAGTGTCTTTCTTCTTTCTCTGCATGGCTTAGGAAAAAAATGCAGTAAATGTATAACTTAATTCAGATGAAAATTTAAATTCTACTTTACATTAATGTACAATAAAATTCTAACCTCCTCCCCCTTTCTAATTTGGGATTATGTTTGCTGGCTTGACAATTACTTAGGGATAGGCAGTGAAAAATGGTATTTTCTGTGGAACATGAAGGAGGATGCAGGAAAAAGTTCTAATAAAAGTTCCATCAGAGAATCAGCTAAAAGAAAAAGGATATTTTAAAAATTTGTGTCTGAAACTGATGCTTAAATCCTAATGTCCCTTAAGGACTGTAAACTGTGAAAGGATGGGAGCTATTTTTTATTTTATAGTATATTGTTCAAGTTGCCACAAGATGAACTTTAATTGAACTGCTAGTGCGTCTGGAGTATTTTAAGTTTTAGAGAGATTGTAATATATGCTGAACTTTGTATGGGGTCAGAGATAATAGAGTGGATGCTGCTTGGGGCAAGGTTGTTTCTCATGGCATGAAACAATCATTATTATGGTTCCTATTTTTGAGTACAATTTTCTCCTCTTCCATAAGATGTTCTCATGAACAAATTAAGACTATGAACAGATTCAGACTCTGAACAAACGCATGAAATACAGCATTACAGAGGGCAGGATTTTGGCTTAAGTGACATATGTTCTGTGAGAGCAGGCTGTACATTAACTGGCAGCAGCCATGGCAATTGCATAGGCAGGTTTCATCAGTAAAAATATTACAGGTGTTAGGTTGTTACTCTCATGCCTCTGTGACTCAATTGTGCTTTTCTGTTTTTTGTGGGTTTTTTTGGTTTTTAATTTGTTTTATACCATCTGGGGATCATAATAACGGCATATGAAACAACTAACCCTAGGAGAAGCAATGTATGTGTCATAGAAGCTCAGTTTTTACTTCATCCAGACCAAAGGCATTTCTCATTCACATGTGCAGCAAAGAGAATTCCAGATGCTACTTCCGAGAGAAATGAGGGCATTGATCTGACTAAATGTAGGAATCTCCATGAGAAGAATCACCAAGGATCCCTTTATAGGCAGTGGAAACCTAGTCTAAGTAGTCTAATCAGGTCTAGGAGCCAATTCATGTCTTCCTGATTTATGTCTAAAATAGGTCCAATGAAAACCTGCCCTGACAAAGACCATTTATTCCTTGCAAAGAAAGTCCTGTTGACTATCTGATATAGAAACATTTATATTGTAAAATTAAGTGAGACAAATCTTAGTCAGTCTGGCTGAGATAATTTATTAATTAATTTTTCTTAGTAAATTAAAGAGGTCAATTGTGACTTGACCTAATGGCACAATTGGTGCCAAGTTAAGCTGTGCTGATGGTAGATAACAGTATGGGCTGCTGAAGCAACAGTTAGACCAGTACCAACAGAGATAAATCTTTTGCTGCTAAAAAGGGAAGTCGCATCGATTGTATAAGATGAATTTTAAGGTGAAAAAAAAAAGTTAAGGGAGCATTTGTCTTACAGCTGTTCTTTCCTGAAATGGAAAAAGCCATGGCTGTAAGGTCATAAGCAACTGCAAGACATGCTGCACCTAAACTCTGAAGATCTTTCTGTGATGCTAAGATATGAGAAATTTTAGTTTTCTTAAATGTGCTACAGAAAAAAAGCTCCTGCTCCATTACAGTATTAACAAATCTATTTAATAAATATTTAGCAATATTTCCACTGCATAAGACAATACCATCGCTCAGAAATGTTTTAAACATTTTTAAAAAATCTTCACGACTCATGATGATCTACCTGGGCATTTCATGTTGTCCAGCCAAACAATAAGCTGTTAGAGGAGAAAGTACGTGTTTGTAGAGTAGAAAGTACGTGTTTGTAGTAAAACGGAAAATATATGTATTGATGGTACTGTTTTCTTCAGAACATGCATTTTGAAAGAGATTAACACACAGAAACACTTGCTAGAAGCATATAAACATTCTCAACTGCAATCTTCAAATTTTATTGATGTTTATCAGAGATTTTATTCTCAAATATTTCCCTCCTGTTGTCAGATCATTTGTATAAGATTTCTGTAAGCAGAGTAACTGTAACTAGAAATGATGATTATGAGATAATGTTCACTGCAGTGAACGTATTTGATTCTAGAAAAACCCTATTGCTACTCATCTTAACTGGGAAAGGACAGTTTACTCTGCTCCACTATCCAAAGAGATGCTTGAAATTAATGTATAGCATCAAGATGTCATTAGAGTGATCAAGTTTATACAGTAGTAGCAATGCAAGGCCCAACCCCCATTCTGTTTAACTATAAACAGAATAAGTGAAGACAATTACATGCAGAACTGAAGAAAGAGGTATGAAGTAGAGGGAAATACATTTTGTTCAACAAAACTTTCCCTACACTTGGTAATATTTTTTCCTTTGGCATTGCTAAGCCTTAGCACACTGACCAGTCAATAAACAAAAATGATCCTCCCCCACAGACTGTCCAGCTGCCCACAGAAATCTTCACTCATTTTCAAAAGACAATTCCACATACCACTCAAAGGATGTTAAAATCATGATTCTGGAACAAATGTATAGGAAAGTGTTCTAACTTGGGTGAGTGCTATCAAACAGTAGGACCAATAGAAGTGGCCTCTGAGAGATTCTCATTGTTCTTTTCATACCACACCAGCAAATATTTCTGCCTGCTCTGTTGCTCATATCTGCAAGTTCCACAAAATTTGGAATCTGTAAAACTATAAATGCATTTATGTGCACGCACACGCACAATCTGTGTTTTACACACATGCCCAGACACTGTTTCATATATACACAGCTGGGTCTAGCCAGGAGCTGTTCTTTCTGCTACTACTGCTGTAGCTAGAAGGTCTAAATTAACATTGAGCCGGAATGGGCTATTACTGCTTCTGGCAGCAAGAATGAGACAGATCTTGAAAGCTCAAGGCACAACCACCACTCTTGTTTGATACACTGTATGTCAGTTAGTGCAAAAATCACTGTAAATTATGAGAGAAAAAGAAGGATTCTTCTTGCCTCTTATTTTCTCAGTATTCCTTGTGTTTGACACACCAGTTTGTGATGTGTAATGATGGGAAGATATGTTCCTTGCTTGTTTTTCTATCTTTTCTCTTTGTGTTTACTCAGTCAAAAGCTCAGGACATCATCCTAAGCGCACTTTCCGCATAAAGGCTATTCCCTTGGAATGTCCTACTGAAACACATGTCCAAGTGAGGCTCTCTGTGTTGCCCCAAGTTGCTGGCTGTCTCTGACCCCTTTCCATTGTATTTACCTTATTAGTTCCTTGCAGAACCACTGTCATATATGGTACTCAGCACTAATATGACCTATACGTACTGGTGTGAGAACGTAGGCATTCAAAAAGAGAAAAAACTGCTTTCCCTTTTCCTTTACTTTAAATACTCGAGTAAGTCACCATGGTTTTGAAGTGGACATAAACCCCAAATCCTCACTCTATCTTGGACCCACTTTCTTAAAGAATTCTTTGTGAATAAATCCCTATATCTACATGTAGGGATGGATGCAGCCCCACTCTTAACTGTAGGGGCTTAGTGTCCTGAGGTATTTAACTCAATCCAAGCAGGGATATTAGTCTATTTCTGCCCTTTAGCCTCTGTCTTCTACTTCCCTTCAGGGTGTTGAAAGCACCTAAAATCCCACAGCCTCGCTAACATATCAAAGGGAAGTCATAACAACACTGTAATCCCTGGTTGTCTTTGAGAAAGGAATGGACTTCAGCAGGAAGTGAAGCATCCTAAGTGTCCCTTGTCTAAGGCACAATTTACCTGAGCAAACTAACAACTGCAATACAGGGCCTTTGAGCTACTCACATGAATAATGATGTAGAAATTATTTATTCTATTCACATCACAAATAAAAGCAGAGGTTATTTTTAGTTATTTAGAAAATAAACAGACAATATGATTGGAATGCAGTTTTGTTAAGTTTTGTTTGAAGGACTGAGAGCTTTTAATATTTTTCCCATGGCTGAGAGACAAACTTATTTATAAAGCAAAATTTTCCAGTCAGAAAACATGTCCATATATACATGCAGATGCACACAAGCCTGCACACGTTTATTTGTATTTATACGTACATATGCGTACACATTCATGGAAACATTTGCTAGAAGCATCAAAAATGGATTTGATTATGCAAAATTCTGAACATCCGCTGAAATTACTGAGTATCTGTAACTTCCGTTGCCTTCAAGAGGGGAATAAAGATATTCAGCAGCTGCATGTAGGATGCAGCCCACTGCCACTACTGCATAAAGCTCTAAGAAATGCACCAATATACAGATCTCACAGTTTCTGCTTAAAGTGGTGAGAAAATCAGTTCTAGACAAAAAGGGCTAGCAGCAAAAGGATAAGATGAAATGTGACTGACAGGGAGGCAGCATCCAGTAATGCTCAGTCAAGTGAAAAGGCAAAAGAACACAGGAATAGTAAAACCTATCCATTTTTGTTTTAATTGGGAGGGGACTTAACAGGCAGTTTTGGTGCTCTAGGCAGGCCCTGCTAGGCAAAGCCTACAAATGTTAACTCTGTTCTATTCTGAATCAAAACATGCAAAATGCATATAGGGCTCTTTATATCTAGCACTATGCCATAGAAGAATTGGACTGTGATCTCCTCTGACATTCGGATGAAATGAGGTTGTCAAATCAAGTCAAAATGATACAGCAGGAAAATATTATTCTGCTTTCTGGTGCTGAGGTAGATTTTTAAATCAGTGTCCTGTGCCTTTGCTTCTCACTGCATTTTGCCCTGCATTGCCCTATTGTTTGTGGTCTTTAGTGTTACAAATACAAACTACCTCTAAAATTGTGAAAGGCAAGGCTTTTCCCCCTCAAACTACTTCATGCTCTGAAAAGGAATTAAAGTCACAGAAAGGAGTAGGAACCTAAGATACTGGCATTATGATCTCAGCTGTACAGCTTCCCTTCCCTCTCCACAGCTTCAGTTTACCCATCCATGAAACACATTGTCTGCGGCATCCTTTAAAGGCCTGTAAGAGATTGGAGGATTTAATACACACTAGTGTGTTTGGCTGAAATAACTTCATAATTATTAACTATTGTCATTGCAAGAATCAAAGTTGAAACATCTGAAAATCATGTCAGATGGAATAGGAAATCCCATTTTTTGTAGCTTTTTTTCCTTCTCCACTACTTTCAGCAGTTAGAAGTGACTGAGGGAAAGGAGCAAATGACAAAAGACCTAATCAGAATTAGAAAATGTCAAGCTGAAAAAGAAAACAAATATTGACCCACCCTCCATGGTAGAAAATCTTGTCTTCTGGATGCATTGTATCACACTAATCCCACATACCCTGAGCACTGGCAGTTATAGTCACAATATTTTGGTACTTCCCTTTTTTTCTGTTCTTTTGGCTTTTTGATCACATTTGTTTGTGGTGATTTCAGATGTAACAAGTGAGGAAAGCAGTCTCTCATTCATGTCTGATAGCAATGAAATTGGCTCCTTGGTAAAGCATGCTCTTTCAAGGGATTGCCTGTTCTTTATGATTCCTGAGGCTTTGAGGCAGCTTCATTCCTATGCAGATAAGAGTGCTGCAGGGAAGGCCAGAATAACAGAGGAAGGAATTAGGAAAGCCTAGCATTACAGATGCAAGATGGAGCGAGCTGGAAGCAAAACCAGAACAGCTTAGAAGGCAGGCAGCAGAAGAAATCTTAGAATGTAATTTCTTGTTAACTTTTACAGTAAAAGCAGTGGCCCTTTACATAGGAGTTAGCAAAGGAAATGCTTCCCAGGGGTTGATTTCTACAGAAGTCTTCCTGTGTGTAGATTTAGTGTTCTGAGCATCACCTGATGAGGCCTTCACACCATACATATCTTTCAAACCATAATGCTTAATAGGCAGTCAGTAACTTAGGAATAGAAAACTCCATAAAAAAAAGACTTAAAATTTTATACAAGGGTTTTAATTTCTGTGTAAATATTTGCTTATAATCGGCCAAACAGCACCAGTCTCCTTGAACGGAGTTCCACAGTCTGACCTAGTAGGACAGTCTTGCAGGACATGTGCAACTGAAAGTACTGAAATTCTACTGAAAGCACTAGTGTGTTTCACATACTCACAAAACACTGTGCTCAACTCATGCCAGAGCAAAGCCAAGTTAAATGCAGATTGGTATTGTCAATGATACCAGCACTGCCTGGCATGACATTGCCATCTAACAGGCCATTGGATGGCCTTAACCAGTTTTACAGTTCTCCTTGGTTTTGCTGGTGCTCTGCTATAAAAGTTTGGTCTACTGTAAAAAGGTGGAGAGCTAGAGAAAGCTAAGAAAAGCTCCTAAAGGACCTCATGTAAAAGCAAAGTACTCCCCAAACCCCCAATTAAACCTATGGCCCCTGCTGGGCACCAAAATCTGTGGTGTTCCTGGATAGCGGCTATTGTGAACTCAGAATTCACGCTCACAGCTATGGCAGTTCTGCTCATGANNCAGCTATGGCAGTTCTGCTCATGAGCAGACAGAAATAGGAAAGGCAGGTGTGCATGAGAGAAGGTATTTTCTTGTCTTGTCTGTCCATAGCAAGACAGGACTGCAGAGCATATTTCTGCCTACAGGGCTCTGGTAGTTCTTGCTTTCTTTGCCACAGGCTAGCACTGCTGTGCTTCTTGAGTGACACTTTGCCCCAGACTTGTGTGCATGGCAGTCATGGAAGCATGGGAGAGGTTGGCAGTGCCAGGGCAAACATTTGCTGTTTATTAATTGCCTGTAACATTAGGGCATTTAAAGGAAATCCAGTAAACATTTTTTAGATCAAAAGCAAGGATAAGCAAAGTTGAAATGTAGAAGGAAAGAAGTTAATATAGGTGTAGCAATATGCCCTTAGAAACCTTATAGTGGCATATTTTTCCAGTAGAGTAATTATTAGCGTCAGGCTCTGAGTCAGTGTCTGACCATTGCTGTGTCTTGAATCGTGCCCATCTAATTTTCTCCTGCCACCTCAGCTGTATTGGGTAGATGTTACTGTTTGTTCTGAACAGTTCTTATCTAAGATGTCCATATGAGTGTAGTTATGCAAATATAAGTTATTATTCTCCAAACATTTGTCCTTACAGCAGTAAGGAGGAAGCCACTGTTGGGGTGCAGTTTAATGAGATGTTAATAGAGTAGTGGGTGAATGCAAGTATAAGTGCAGTGGGGGCTGTGCTGAGGAGTTCAGTTGGCAAAAGAACTGTAAAATAGTGGAGGTCTCTGAACTGAGCCAAAAGCTGAAATAAAAAATTTTGTTCAGTGATGGTGTCATTAAATAGCCATGTTTTCAAATATATGTTTGCTGTGGAGAACAGGGTCCTGCTCTCTGTTCTGCAGTGACAGGATTTCATAGCCACAAAGGACAGGGTGAACAAAGTCATGGTGTGACTATGAAAGACAGACTGGTGTAGGAGAATAAGTTAGAATATTATACCACTTTTTAAAGCAGCAGCCTG